>JWZT01003130.1:11221-41495 GCA_000827895.1 Thelohanellus kitauei | reverse complement strand
CCATATTAGAGAGCGGCAATTCCGCGTGATTATTTCGATAGAATGGATGTAATAGTAAGTACATCAATGTTCTTATTTTTTCTTGAAAAGCTTGTATCGACAATTTTTATGATAATATATTGGTCAAAGAACATACCTTGTAATCTTATTGAATTACCAATATCAATAAGATTCCATGTACAAATTTTTAATCATTGGCAGTCACAATATACCACATAGTATTTTCCAGATTGAAAATTCTTACGGGAGTATATTATTAAGCATTCTCTTGCACCATCCAATTTAAAATATTTTGTCTATGATAGAAAATAAAAATACTGACAAGATAACTAAAGACCGCTGAAAATAACATATATTCTGCTTCCGAATTGTCATGTAAGAAACTCCGAACTAATTCTTGATGGTAATTTTATTGTAAAGAGCTACAACAATTTTAATGTCAATAGATTGTGTGGGGATAATGCATTTGATCAGATTTTTGAATATTTCTTTAAAGATATCAAAAATTTGGATTCATATATGATTGTATGATAATTGCCGATGATGGTAAGGGGATCAGAGCGATATTCGCAAACATATACTATCATCATATCATATCAAGTTGTATTTTTGGAATCACCGAACTCATGTTTTTAAAAGCTAATACACTTTATTTTAAAATTTTGAACAGGAAAATCTGTGTAATCATATATTTAAGAGACACATAGCCGCTAACGTTAAGATGGATTGATTTTAATGTTTTCAAAAATGTTCTGAAGCATTGACTGAAAGTTTATTTTATTTAAGTCACCGTCATTCAATTGAAACTTCAAAATACCGGTGTAAAACATGTCAGCCATCCTAATCGACAATCTGTGTGCTAAATGATTATGTTTACCAATACATTGCTCCATTGAAATAACAGAAGAACTAAAGCGGATCTAGATGATTTCTTCATAGATATTGTCTGCTATTTAATCATAAAGTCCAAGTACATTGGTGAGTTTTTAAACAATCGTTTTATGGTATCCATCAATTCAGACAGAGTTTCACGCATATTTTGTTTACATCTATGGTAGAATTAAACCACAAAAATAAATTCTGTTCAACCATTGTCATAATAACTTGATTTTGAGATCTAATTCGCTCATTGAACTATTTTAATATTTTAGTGTTTGATAATTAAACGATGATTATCGATATTTAAGAATGTTCTTTATTAATGGCAGAAGTTGACAGAAGCCAATATTTTGTACATACTGCAACTACAAGTTTTTAAAAGACATTAGGATCGGCCTCATTCCCACGACTTAAACAGAAGAAAAAGGAATTATGATAGGATAGTTGTGCTTGCTAAACTAACAGAACTAGCGAGAATCAGAGATATGAATGGAATGATGACAAATGGGTTGATGTTGCGGTTAATCTTATGTTTAAAGATTTCAAACTATCTGCGAAAAATTTTAAAGAATTCTATTTTTTATATCATTGAAAATAGATCCATAAAATCTCGCTTGATTACCGTTACAAAACTCAGATATTATAAATCTTGTCCTGAAATATAATATCATGTAGTCTATTTTGCTGAACAAAACTGGCACATGAAAATTTGATTACTTTTTATTTACCATTTAGAAATTCAATGAGAGGAAACAGAAAAAAATAGCGATGAAGCTTTAGCAAACGCTGTAATATGTCATGGGATCATTTCCATATTTATCAACAAAGAGTTGGATTCAAGCAACATCAATTTTATGATATAATTTGATCTTTTAGATTGTTTATTAATACGCAAAAATCTTTGATCACTCAGTTTTGAAAGCCTATTCTAAAATGTGATCTAGATTGATTATTCTTTCATAACGACTTTGTTGGATTTCATGTATGATGTTCTATTATAGAATGAATACATCAAACGCCAAATAAGGACATTTTAGAAATGATCACATGCCTTATTTACCGCCATTCAATTCCACTTTTAAAACGTGTAACAAATACTTTATGATAATTACAAGTTTAAAATAACTGTCGTGATTTTTATTGCAGGTTTTGACACTCTGTTAGATCATTGATTTATATAAACGACTCTTTATCTAACGCATAAAACTCATAATTTTATAGGAAAGAAATGAACACATCGCGAATAATACCGAAAGAATTTTAGCGAGCATATATAAACATTCAAAAGATGAGTATGTGTAAATTGCTGCGCATCAGTCTCAGCTTATCATATTTGAAAAATTTTATATATACTAATGCCTCTTAACTAAATAGGAATGAAATGCATTTCGAATAATATGACACAAATTAGCGAGAATCCCACAAAGTAGAAACGAAAGATACAACCAAAAGCGATAAATATTAGGGGAGATTAATGAGAAAATGGTAATGTTCACTGATGATAATCTTGTTTTGAATCACTTATCCTTTGATTGGAATGGCTTTGGATGATTAATTCGTTGTCTGAAAGATAACCTTTATCATAAAAAACACTGAACTATCGTGATGTATTTTGCACATTAGATATAAATTACCGAATCGATCTTTTTGTTCAAATATTAGGATACCCGTCTTTTCGCTCCTATTTCCATATTCGTACATCACATGAAAAAAATTCTCAAAAATGTGATCATTATGGGTGTATTCAACTACGTATGCCGACTGTATAAAAACCAATCGGTACCTTTCGTTCGACCAAACATTTATAAATTATTCTCGTACATTTGAGCAGTGGCAGAATAAAATAGTAATTCATGTCGTTGACTGTGTGGAAAGAACATACTTTTTGAATTTATGGTGATTTGTTTTGATTTATACCTTCTGTAGATTACATTGAGTATAATGAAATCTGAATCGAACCCATCGTAAAAGGCATCGTTTATAATGTGAGTATAGCACGTTTCAACAGTTGAATAAAAGACATCCATCACCTCAAATTCAGCGGTGATATTCTTTGTTAATTCTACATACATTAAATGATTCATCGTAGATAAAATGCGGTTTTACGAATTTTTTTGGAATACGTTTTTCGCAAGCTATTCTCCAACCAGTGAGTTCGATTTCAAATAATGAATGCTGTCGCAGAGTATCTGATAAGTTGTAGATCCTCAAATTAACGGTAATGGATTTAGAATATTTTTTAAATGGCTTTTTATCTGAAAAATATCTGACCGTTAGTTTCCTGCTTTGGTACTGGGTAATAAATTATCTTACCATTATAACAAGACACTGGAATTCTTTTACACGTTCGTAATCATAATCATCACGTGTTAAGCGAAATTCTTTGAGTGGTCTCGTAATAGGCTGTATTACCAAAACATACGACCGATACACGTTTTCTGAAAAATATGAACAGATCTGCTAGTCGGTAAAAATCGTTGATGTAATGAATTTGATCTCTTTGAATCCTCAAAACAATGAAAACAAATTTAGCAAAGAAAGCAGTGCTCGGTCCAACTGATAGTGTGATTTCGAATTCCTGAATCTATCACATTATCCACCTTTTCAACATCTGTTAATTCATCGTTGGATATTTCCATGGTTTTATCACAATATATTGAGTGATATTTTAGATGATAGATAATTAATTCATTCCATTGATGATAATGGGTGTTGTTGATAGGATCCTTGTATGTGATATTGACCTTCATGGTCATATAAGAAGGTAATTCATATAATCCATCTTTAAAACTGATTCCCACCAAATAACTATCGTTCAATCCTAACTGAGGTTAGATAAAAATTTAAACAATTCGATAACAATGTTTCATCAGTCTAAAATTCTTTTGTGCCCATTGGACAGCAGGAATACTTTGATGCCAAATCAGTAAAAGGTAAACAATATTCATTAGTTCGAAAGATATACGATCCTTTATTATATTGATATTAATTCATAAATGATTGCCAAATTAATAAACGAATAAATTTGAATGAATTGACATTAAATCTAAACCGTAAAACTCGATTAATATTATTCTATAGTTAACACGACGTAGAGCACTCAAAGCTACGTATGATACTGTTCTGAAACAGTTTCAATGATTGATGATCCAAATCCCAAATTTCATTTGATGAAAGATATATATGTCGTGGGGTAAACACACACACACACGTCTGTCATTTTTCACCGGAGTCATTTTTTAAAAACTACTCAGAACAGTCGTTGTACTGCGATAAATTCAACATGCCGATATGAATCAGAAGACAAAAACTATTAAAATGAGCAAAGCAAAAGTTAAATCCCAAATAACGAAAACGCTCGTGAAAATGTTTCGGTCTTAATAAAATCTGATACAAATCTGTTTCATCTGCTTTTGAACATTCAATCAACGAATAATTTTTTCAAATGAATAGAATGGACTTTTTCTACTCAGATGTCAAATACCATAACTGATAAAAAATTGATATAAAATTATAAATATTCATCTCTTATCAGTAGTTTGCATTATGATGTTCTCGCATTAAAAAAAAGTATGAAACGTGTACTGAAATGCTGCTAGGGTATCGTGTAACTTATGAAATGCATAAATTAATTTATAAACCTGAATTGCATCTGTAGTTTTGATAAATTCACGTGAATGTTAACCATTTTCTAATTTGACTGTGTTTATATGTCTCTCTTATCATAATTTATACCTCTTTTGCTCCTATTGGCGCTACGGACACTTTTATCTTTAAACCGATCGTTATATCAGGTTATTATGATTTCCAATTCAAGAAATTAATGGCAAGGCCTGGATCAAACAGTATTTGCTAATTAATAACTGATATAACTGAATATTTGAAGCATCGTATAGGATTTGTCAAGAAACTGAATAATCTTGACAATCAATTTTCTAAATGGTCTAATGTAGAGTTATATAAGTATTGCCTTGTAATCCAACTTAGATTGGTCAATTTTAACAATTGATACCTCAATCCGAAAGTCTGAACACATTCTACTGCAAAAACTCTCCTAATTGAATAGATCAAATGAGGTTACTGTTGATAATCAACACGTATGTAGCTACAGAAAAAAGCTGGAAATGGTATTTTTATGTTCACAGTTTGAGCCATCTCGAAATATAGTAAACGCCATTTGAATTTTGTTCGCTTATTGGTTATTTTCAACAACTGAGGTAAATTACATAATTTCCCATTCAAGATAGGAATATCTGGCACTGACATTCAAATGGTCTGACTATGCTTTTATCATACAAATTAAAATATAAATATGAGATGAAATCTTGCTTGTAGACTAGATATTATCTCAGTAAACGACTGCCCATATTCGGCTCGTTAATCTCACGTCATATTCGAAAAATCCTTAAAGATATAATCTTTTAATTTAAATTACTGTTTAAAATAAATCCATAGTACGAATCGTTAAATGTCATTGTCTGAAAGTAAACTATCTCGAAGTGGAAACGGCGATGGATATATTTGGAACGAATTTAAAGGAAAAATCACGAGGAAATACGAACTGTAAATACTTTATTTTATTTGTGCTTAACTATTGTTCTCCAAATAAAAAAGAATATTTCACTCAAATTGGCCGAAATGATACGGCGTAATCTTTGAGAATATTTTTCTGACGTTTTCGTGAAATTCATACTTCTATTGACATTTATAGAATCAGCACATTTTTAGATTTCAAAAAAATAGCTTTCATATGAACCATTGAGTGAAAATAGGATGGCATATAAGAGTCAAAATATATACTTCTGGGTCTTCCATCAATCTCATTTAACGGTGAAATCTAGAATCTTAATTTATAGGTAACGGTGTGAATATCCCATATTTTAGAGCCGTTTGATATGCGGTTATTTTAAATTTTGGATATATACTCCATTCACTGATCATTTTTGAATTTTGTGAAAATCATCCAAATTTTTTTTCTATGCAGTGAATTAAGAGATACGTCTACTTAAGAAAATCTGTTCATCATTTAAAATAGTTTCTGCGATCTGGTAAATTTGATTTAAACGCTCCTAGGCCACCTAAAACACGATCTCATTGATAAAAAATAATTTATTGTCAAAATTGAGTTTCTGTCAACTTTCCGTCGGCTACAGATGCCCTCTGGCTAATACTTGGCGTTAAAATCTGTTAATTTGGGTACATTGGGAAATTTTAAAGATGTAATATAATCGACTCAGTGACCTCTCAACATAGCATAATAGTACTGCAATTCCAATGTATTTTTTCCGCTAGATTGACAAATGTTACCAAGTCACAGCATACTCTATCCACACTCTTGAGTAATTGCTCGATGTCTTCAAGAAGCAATTTAAAGCCTCGATGACATCATAATCTTATTAAATATTTCCTCCGCCTATATAAATTCTTCGGCAACACATTTCGTTTTGTAGTTATATCAGAACAGTAAATATATTTATGATCACTATATCATGTATGATATAAATAAGGATTTTTTTCTTGATTTAAATTGACATCTTGTTGTTCGTTTGATCTAGGTGATATATCATATTTCTTCTTTTCAAACTTACTATCATAGAAGATGAAAAAAATTCATATTATATAGCGCAATTCATTAACTTATATATAGTATGTTTGAATTTGCACATTTCCTACACTCTCATCGTCTCTGACAACAATTATTTAGGCTATGTATTCCGTCTCATGAATGAACAGGGCAGGAATACGTAATTATATGATTGTTTATTTAATACTATTGTTAGAATAACCAATCATGATTACAGCCGCGCCGATAGCGATTTACAATTTCGCTATCTTGAAAACCATACATTTACCAATTATAAATCTATTCTGTGCTTGAAATTTTTGTTTTCATTGATATTTATAATGCTCAGTCCGTCCTGGGTCAAAATTGGCATCACCACTTTTAATTAAGTGTGTTTTTGAAAGTTTTAAAAAACAATAAATGCATTTGTCCATGATAAAAGTTAATAAAAATCGCAAGAGTCAGAAAAAATATGTATTGATCTTTTTATTACATTTGTTTAAAAGATATGTAAGTCAATGAAATGATGATTTAATATTTTAAATCCGCTTTAACATAATGAGGTATCGTTTTGAAATTTTTATGATCTAAAAATGTTTGTCGTGGTTTTTTGACAGTATTTCTGTGGTTGAAATTTTACTAATTGATCATAAGACATTATTTTAGAGACTTTTCGGTGTCAAATTTCAAGTCAACTCCATCGTTCAATTCTCAATTAAACTGCACAAACTATTTTAACGATTATATTATAATGGTAAAATCTCCATAAATAAATGCAAAACCCATTTCGCAAATATTTAATTACCTTATATATGACCCAATTAAACGATCAATCTGTTGAAGAAACCTGAAAAGAATTGTGGAATCTGTTCAAAATATTTGATTAAAAATTAAAAATAATTGAGATGCACAAAATTGATAGATTGTCCAAATATTAAAGATCAAAATAATTGAGATTTATATTCTTTTTCATCGATAATTAGACAAATTAAATTTTAGTATAAAAGTGCAGAAAATATTTTGATCAATAATGTTTGCCATTTATCTTTTTCTCTGTGTCATTCTAATTGACAGAATTTCAAATTCTGCTACTTGGAATAGAGGCCATGACGTGGATCAATTTGATGTTGATCTGAACTTTCGAGAAGACTTTAAGATTCACTTCCGGATAAATGGGTCACGTCAGATCATAATTTCAGAGAAACAACAATCTTCTCACAAGATGATTTTACATACTGGCTTTATAGACCAGAGGAGAGGCTGTTGAGGTTCGTTTATGCTAAAGGCGATCAAACGATGTCAATTGATTGCATAGCTTATCAAGATCAAGACAGACTATATTTCAACAATATAAAAGTCATTCTGAATCCAGATACCGAAAACGGTAATTCTGATTAAAATTAAGAAATTCAAGCATTATTCAACAAGAATTTTAGCATATCAGATGAAGAGAAAATAAGCCGAGTGGCTTCTAATCATAGAATATTATCCATGCCAAATCAACCCTCTGATGATCAATGCCTCGTTATGTTGAATTCCTTGTCTTTATTAGTAAAAAAGAAGGTAATTTCAAATAAATCAAAGAAAACCAGTGTGAACAAAGGTTAAGATCATCGGACGATTTCGTTGATCTTTGCTAACTGAACACATAATTTTCAGAAATAGATTGATAGTTTAAATCACAATTTTTGTGTCTGTGGTTTTCAAATATAATTAAAATTATGCTTGGATATTTCAAATGTCCTATCTGCTCTAGTCATAATAAAGCTATAATAAAACAGTTAAACCTATTCAAATTTTGTGACTAACGCCCACAATTACAACATTTAGGTTCAAATCTCTTGGTGACGTCATTCAAAATGACCAAAATCTTTAAATTTATATATGATTTTTAATTAAAATTTAGCTGAAATTCTCTTGGGAAAGGCAGGTTTATTACCAAATTAACCAGCCTCTCGTTTTCTGAAATTATATTAAAAATGCTCAAGTCATTGATAAGAATATTTGTACCCTAGACATTCCTGAAAAAATTTACGAAACTCTTTCATAACAGAACAGTTATTCTAACGAATTTAAAATTGATATTTCCATCCCTCACTTGAAAGATGTTAACTAATCTCAAATGCATCAAATCATTTTTCTTTCTCCCTATTCAGCATAATCAAATTCTGACAGAGTTGGTCTTCTCGGAATGAATCGTGTAAAATTATCGGATATTTACATGCCATTATTAATACATTTTAAAGGGATTTGATTCAAACCTATTAGTTATTAGAGGGTTGGGAATGAGTTTTTAAGTCCTTATCCAAAATTCTTTGGTAGGGGCATCACAAATGGAAATAATTTGAAAGGAAAACTTTTGTCAGTACATTCCAATAAAAATGTTCTCATCACAAGCTTTAATTGGGATCATAGGTTAAATATATCGTAATTATATCGGAATTTACATCCTATTTGATACACGTAGAAAATCAAAATGACGACCATACAGAGACTACGCGAAACTAAGCACCCAACTTTTGAACTCACATAGTTGTTTGCATTATAAATTTACATAAATAAAAAAATCGAGGTAAAAGTCTTGTGATTTTTCACCCTGAGTCTATCAGATGTCTCATCTTTGATGTAAATCTCTGTCTAAAACGTGTAAAAAACAATTTTTTCAACTTAAAACAACAAATGATTATATTTATGATAAATGTCATCATTTTATGAACGCAGGCTCTGTTAGGACGCCTACTTTATACGTCACAGCCATAATATATCAAATCATTGTATATCTCATCAAATTTTTATATTTTTCACAACTCCAAATAAATCAAGATAAAATTTTAATTATTTAGGATTTAAAAATCGTCGCCTTGTAATAAAATATATATGCTATGGATTCACAAATTTTTGAGTTTTGCGGGAGAGCGTGTATCATAATGAATGTTGTGGAGGGTCAAAAATCAGAATTTTAACATTCAACTCAACAGAAATGTTGATAAAGAAACAAGATATAGATTACTTTTACTCTCATTAACCTATGTACTTTCTAAATTTAGAAAAATCATCCCAAATTTTGTCAAAAATTTTGTCAATATTTGATTCGATATTTGTCGTGTCTAGCTTCAAAATCGAACATCGATTGTTTTGCTTGTTATTTTCAAGCTTATTTTCATCCTAATTGCATTCTTGAATGAAAAGCCTTGTTTTCTCCAATTCATTATGTCTAATTATTGTGTCAACGTATCAGTCAAGTCCCAGACACATATGAACGGGGACTTGATACGACTTCCGGAAAATGTTGACCTTTATATAATGATGAATTCCACTCAGATGATGATTTTAGATCAAGTTCGCCTAATTTAGTTGATCCGGACCCGATTCAACATGACATCTTAAATGATATCGAATAAAAGCAGATATGTAATTTGCACATTTATCCAACTCAAACAGTTCCTCAAATAAATTCAGAAATGTTTAATAGTTCTCCAAAAATCTGCTAAATTCCAATTGGCATTTTTACTCAAGTCGGAACATGTAGGAAGAAGACAAGAATGTCAGATTCAAATTTAGGAAGCATTAACCCAGATCTCCGCTTAATTAACTTGAATTTGTTATAAACATTGAAGATTATGTTGCCGTTTTATTATAGACATCCCAGTGATCTATTGAAATGCTCTACCGTATCCGTCATAAAATCAAATATGTCAATCACTGTTTGTTAAAAACAGTAGTATCAAGGCCTTTGATGATAAGTAATATAATAGTGCCTCTCTCCACTCAATAAATATCGCCAAAAATTATCTGGTCTTCAACCACAGGATTTCAGTATTAATCCGAAGTTCTCGATATTACTCCGCAATGTAAAAATGATTTTCATTTGATATTTGGATCTAGTTCGTCTAATTCTCACAAAATTAAAAATATTACAAAACTGTGTCGGAAACTTCTGGTGAACTATGGAGAAACATATTTCTAATTCTCGTTTAAATTTCAAATTTCTTCGCGAGTAGACCACGCCCTAATGTATTTTTGTTAAAAAATCGTGCCTTTCCTGTCTACACATGCAAGCTACGACATTGATGTTAAAGTTTTCAGGAACTGAAATTACTTAGGAAAATTTTAACGATCGTTTATAGGACTACTATCTATCATTCATTCTCGAGAGTATTACCGAAAGTAAGAATAGGGTAACTAATTTCAATTTCAAGCTGTTCTCACGATCATGAACAAATATAACTAAATTAAATGTAAAACGTTTACAAAAATATTCCCTCCAAATATGGCATGCTATCGTCATTTCTGCATTTGCATCTTTGTATTTAACACAAAAATTGTTTGCTTTAATGCACAACCTAGGCCTGTAATCCAATACTTACACCTAGATCTATGCCAAGTAGTTCGATACCGTTATACTGTTTGTAATAAACTAGAAAAGATACAAGTCATGACAGCGAGAGTACAGCTTAATTGATCATGCGCGCAAATGATAACAGAATGGTTTGAATTGACTATGATATATTTAAATCTTAAAAAGTAAAATAGAACGTTCATATATAGTTTAGATAATTCATATTTGGTAAATTCTGTAAGGATGAGTAAATGTTATTTGTACTGACCTCTAAGAGACAAAAACCCTTGATTTTGTAAACAATGTTATTGATAATTGAATGAAAGTCGAACTGCAGCTACATGAGCAGCTTTACATCAAGTAGATGAGTTGAAATATCTATAGAGTAGTTAGATTGAAAATAAAATGAACATATCTCATCTGTCATTTTATCAGCGAATTGAGAACGCTGTATCTATTAGAGTGTCATCATTAACTCCACAGCTTACAATTACATTATATGTTGTCAAAAGGTGCTTAACGAAAATAAAACCGAAGAAAAGCGGGAACTGTGGATAGTATTGTTGAAGAAGTGCTTCAAATGAAGATGACATAAGGAAGGTGATTTGTAAAATCGAAGGGATCTTTTGCACCCGAATAATAGCTAGCTGCATCAACCTTTTATTCAGAGAGAGTGACCACAGCACAGATAACGACATTTGTTACCCTATAAAACACAGACACATTTTTTTGTATTTCGTTAAAATGTCAATTAATGGCACAGCTCTACCAGTATCAAAACTTTTTTATGTAGGAGGTTATGATAATGGATATAAAATGAGGAAAGATCGTAAATAAACCTTAAAGTTACTAATAATCCTTAGAGTGATTCTACCTACAGTGAATCCTTCATATATTTTACCGTTAGAGAAGTGTCCTATATGTACCCCAATCAAGAAGATCTGCCTTTACTTTCCGACATTTCTCATATATCTTGAAAGCAACCGATGAACTATGTGACTGCAATAACACTTAATTATTAGTGAATCGAGAATACAAGACCTAATAAACTGTATTTAAACATAATGGACAGTTACATCAGACTTAAACGCATATTCCCTGCTGAAATCCATGTTCATGCAGTTTTTTTGGTATTAAAAAACGATCGATTCATGATACTGCACTAACTGCAGATAATTTTATTACAGCTGACACAATTGAATGTTGCCCAATCTTTTTTCTTGAGATTCAATGAATGAGATGACAGAAATAATATTCTTTGTCAGTTTTCAAGCCACTTCACCGAAAACATTATATAATCAAATTTTCTCGAAAATCGCAGTTTTGAATTTCTGAAAGCAGAGCATGCTTATAGAATTGATCATTTTTGGTCTACTGCATTTCCAGACATAATTTCAGTCATGAAATGTTCAAATCTTTTTAACGATTCAAATTAATCAAAAATGAAACCAAGTAGACCGAATAAGATCGATTTTGCCAAATGTGAGGTTTCACGTCTAGAGCAGTAATTTGGGGGACTAACGGATTCGTGGAGGCGTTTACAATGACAACAAAATTGATTTATCATCATCAAGATAACATCAAGGCAAGAATCTAATACGAAAGTTGGTAAGTAACCTTAAATAAATCTTTCAAAAATGATAAATACCTATTTATCTTTATCAATGATCAAAGCAACTACCCCCACACAACCACTCAGTTGTTGATGATGATAAATTAGAGAAAATATATTTGCATATCTGATTTAGCACGTGGACATAGACTTCGATGTAATTAAATGCTGCAAGTTAGTACGGGTTTGACACAACTGGTAGTTGCGTTTACCCACAACATTATTGTCATACCTGTAACCATCGTGGGGATTAATAGATTTTATATCTGTAAAAAAAGAGAGTTCAAATTTCGCCAAAATTTGTCATCGGAATCGGCGAATAAATATTTCAGAATGAAAAATAATAACTGATGAGTATATTAGCTTTGTTATATTTTTTAAACCTTACATTTGTAAACATTTCAGCTTGTCATTCAATATTAAATATACTGATTCTCTTTCGGAGAATAAATGATATAAATATCATAAAGTATCAGTGTTATTCGTGGATTTTGTGCTATGTCATGTGTAATTTATTAGGACCCGCCCAACCTCGAGTATATTTCATTTTGCTGATGTTTGATAGAATTCATATACATGTAATCATGTGGGTAGAAAGTTAGGTACGGTGTATGACTGAACATATTACTTAGTGGATTCACATACACGAGAAATCTAAAGAATCACCTAACTCAGAACTACTAGAATCGAACTGAAAACTAACGAAAATCGTACTACTTGTTCTGACTTGAATTTTACATGATTATTGCATGTAAAGATGCTCAGTATGTGGTTCGAGTGATTGTATGAATTTACAAAAACAAACCTCACTCAAAGTTGAGAAACGATTGTTTATATTATTTCTGCATTATGCTGGAAAGATTTTAATAGGTTTCAATTAAGGTTTCTCATAAAATTAGATTTGGGGTGTATACAATATACTTTGACTACACATAATTTTCAGATGGGCATTTAGAATCCCATTTAATTATTCATTCAGGAAAAGAAAAACATAATATTTTAAGGACATGCGTATTTTAACGAGAAAATGCCAGTTAGGTACAACAGCCTCAGGGGACAAGGATATGAGACGAAAGTTTAAAAAGTGAGAGTTTGGCACTATCATTTACTGCAAAAGCATAAGGATGCATACTCGGAATGGAACCCAGTAAATTTATTGCCGGATGTAGACCCAGTTGTAATCGATGTCGACGAAAATCGGTTCAAAAATGTACCGTTTTAGGTATTATACATCTCTTAGACCGATGTAAAAACATTATTTTAGCTAATTGTAAAAGGTCACATTTTATATTCAATTGAATCTTTGATTAAATTCAATTTTACTGAGAACATTGTGCTCGCAGTCATATACTAATGCTTTATCGGAGCTCATGCTTTCATATACTTTAACTCCTCCGAATTGCTCATAGACATACTGCACAGATAAAACCATCTCAAAAGTGGCGTTTTCGTGTGAATATTCTACCAAATAGGCAAGCTTTCATATGTTCAATCATACCTTATAGAGTGCTAGACACTGAACGATTCTCATTTTGCATATTAATAGCGGAAGGAAGTTGAAATGAGTAATGGAGTTAACTCTGTTACAAATCAAATACGTTTTGAATATAACATGAATGTCGGACCTATATATTCCATGAACACGATATCCGTAAATAACACATCTCCTCGCCTATCTATTTTGTGTCCTTTATATACGTCTATAACACCAGTTTCTTTGATTCCATAAAATAAATCCTCGATGATAAATTTCACAAAAAATATCTATTATTTTAAGTATTACTTCGAAGGATTTATCGTAAAAAATATGCGGTTGCAGAATAAAAACCGGACGGTGTTGATAGCAGTGCATTCTCCAACCTGAAAGCTGTATTTCATACAAAATCTGTTTTGTTTGATCAGGTCGATAGTTGTATACACGAAGTGTTACGACAATCGATGCTGAATATAATTTGATGACTTTTTTAGATAAATTATATTTAAAAATCAATTTCCGACTCAAATACTAAAACATGAAATATTATACTGTTACGAGCACGCACATAGTATATTTGTCTGGTGTGAAATTAAATTCTTTAGGAGTTAATTTATAAGTTTTTGTTGGTCTTACAATTAACTAAAAATCAATAAATCATTGACATTCCATTTTACCGGTGCGAACATCACAAATAGCTCAACGTTCCAAAAAAAATCTGTGATATAGTGAATTCTATATTCTGTTATTTTTGTAATCGAAAAACGAAATTTTGCAAAGTTTATCGTCGTGGGTCCCACAAACAATGAAATTTCGAATTCCTGAATAATGACGTTCGTAACCTTTTCATATTGTGGATAATTATCATTAGTTATTAGTAAGGTTTTGTTACATTTTTTTGAATGATACCATAGATGATAGATAATTTGTTCGTCCCACTTCCGAAAACGACCGCCTTCCTTGTATTCGTAATATGTCACGTTCACGCTCATCTTCATATACCATGGGAGAACAAGGTATGATTTGTGAAAACTGAACCCAATAAGAACCATATGATTCAAACCCAACTATATTTATGACTTGACGTACGATTTTATAGCAATTATCCATCTTCTTGAAATCAGCTTGTCCCCATAATGCAACGAGATCCTTCCTATTTATCAACAGAACCACGTAGATCAAGATGAACATCTATCACCTCGTCAATAGTTCTTTACTACCTTGATTCGAATTGATTGAATAATTATTCAATTAAAGTCATTTATCGAAACTATGAAACAGTTAAAATATATCATTCTTATTAATAAGCTGTTTTCTGATTTTAACCCTGGTCCTAAAGTTCATTATTTGGATTTACTGAAATAATTTAATCTATTACTAAAAAATCTTAGCACAATATAACGTAAAAGGTAAGTCGAATCAGGGTCGAACCGATCCTGCATCTATCCTCACCGAGCGGTCATCCATCGGACCACTCAGCGCTGTTACGTTACCAAGGATATCATCATATATATCCATACACATAACCCATGTTATCCTAAATAATATCTAACTGTAATTATCTCATTTAATATCAACTAACAACAAATAATGATCAATTATTTTAGAATGACACTGTGAATAGAAATCATTATTTTTGAATCATGTTTGATTGTATTTCTGATATAATTTGAAAAATTATCATAAATCAGCTTCAATATTATGTTTGGTTCATATTGATTTGAAAGATATCATGTTTGATTGTATTTCTGATATAATTTGAAAAATTATCATAAATCAGCTTCAATATTATGTTTGGTTCATATTGATTTGAAAGATATATTTTATTGATCCGAACCTTCTCGTCTGATTTCGGATACTAGATAATTGAACATTATGATTATATGATCTCATTTATGACTAAACCCGTCATATCGACAGTTATTTATCATAATATTTACTTGTAATTCGAAACACTGATAGCCAGGTAGGTATTTCATAGTGTTCACAATGTTTTAGTAATCTAAAGAGATCTAATTTCATAACGCTTCGCCATTCACTACTTTTAAATTTACAGAGATTTACACGACTAACTCCATAGTCCTTTGATGTTTTGATAGAACAAAAATAATAATCTACCGCATTCTAAGGCTTTTATTTAAATATTTGTTCGAATACCTTTGTGGTTTGAGTACTTTTATTTTTTAAAACATCATTACGCTTGCTCCGTACAGCATATAACTTTATTTGTCTAACATACTTGTTCCAAGTACTTAAGCCTCTTGCGACATATTTCATGAATATATCACTTTCAAACGGTCATGGCGTAATGTTCATATATTTAATGAACTTGATAGATCATGTTGATTCAAATCTAAACCCCATGCTGTTTATTTATCTTTTATAGATATCTAGCTTTGTCGAGACCATTATTAGTTCATCTAATCGCTGAGACTATTGATCCAAATTATTTGTGAAAATGGAAATAAGGGCCAATTATTTCAATGTGTTCTCAATAAATAAAAATACGATAAAATACGCACTCATTAGTATTTAATGACCACAATTGATCTTTTTCAAATCCAAATTTCCCATCCCATCCCATATCTATCTCTAGTCCAGCATATCAGGATTCTAATTTTTTATTTACTCCTAATTAACTAAAATAAAACTGAATTATAAAATTTTTATTCGGCTAATTGTCAATTTATTAAACAATTATTAATATTAAAACGTCAATTTCTATTCCTTTTTATAACATCATCCAGCAAACTGGGTCATTAAACATCCCAAAAATGATGGTCTTCAGATTTAATCATTTATATCCTTTTATGTTTCTATAAATATAGTATTTTTAAATTATTTTGTTCCTCAAGTAATTTTGTTGTTTCCAAAACAAGAGTTGTTTGTATTTTTACAACCGACATAACAATTAACAAGGAATGGTATGATATATTTTGAGATTTGAGATAGCAAGGCTTATTAGAGAAAAAATTAATGTCTGTCAAATAATTTTTTTTAAATTGTTTTTTTAAATTTAAACCTTTGAACTGTACGCATATTTTTGTACTCTTTTAAAGAGTCATATACTTTTCAAGCAAAAAATAATTTATTAGATATGTACGGATAAAGATATTAGTAGAACTGATGTGTTAAAACATGTTTTCAAAATTTTATTCCATCATTTGGATAACGAAGCTTTTGAACGTTATCTATGTCAAGTGGAAACCGACCATTATAAAATGAATTTATTAAGTGGTGCTATCCGCGGAATAATAAATCTAGATATCACAAAAATGATTTTTTTCAACTTAAATCTCAATTTATGCTGTTAAACGCGTGTATTTAAAACTTGAACATATAACTTGCATAGGTTCTAACAAAGATAAATGTTTGCCACATAACAAAAATCTATGATTTGTTCAAAAATGACAATTTTATCCATTGTTTTTAAATATAATCAAAATCTGAAATGAAAAATGTATTTATGAATCAATATTTAACGAGATATCATCTGTAAAAAGATAAATCAGTTTAAACCATTGAAAAGCAGGTATTCATTAAGAAGACACACGAGGTCTGAATGTTTAATTTCACAATCGTTAATATATCCAGCTTATGCCTGGTTATGTTCTGAAAATGTATACGCTTATTGTCATTTTTGGACAAATTGAACGATGTATACAAACAGAATAGGCCTGAAAGAGTAAATAGAAATCATGTGATTTAATAATACAATATAAGATCTCATATAAGTTTTGCAATCGGATAAAGGTTTTCGAAAATTCATTTGATGCATGGACTCACCTTATATATTTAGCATATTACACATTTTCGGATTGATGCATCGTCAGTTCTCGGTAAAGTATTTTTGGACAGTAAAGCCTCTCTTAAAAACAATAAATTCCAAAATGATTTAGATCAGTTTTTGATGGATATTACAGAAGATAAAAGAGCTCAAAATAGAGCTGTTGTCATAAAAATTGCAAATATATATATGAAGAAAATAAAAAAAATGCTTCAATTAAATCGTTTAACATTCTCAGATAATAATATTTCATTATAATCAATACAAATGAAATGACATTCTAAAACCCCAAATAATTGATATTTGCCATCATGTTTATCTATTGAACATTTCTAGAATATTTGCCTACAAGCCTTCATTATATGCATTTTTCTGGTTTGAAGATAAAAATTTATCGAATGAATTTAAAGTCTAAAAAACGAGATGTTACTCTAATGATTAGATAAAACTTGCTCATTCTGATCATCCGAATTCCACATAATATTAATTTCTATTGATGTATTTTTTGATATATTAATATATATTGAACTTTATTTCCGTTTGTGCATCGATGATTTTGTGAAACATCTCCATAATATAAAAATAAGCATCTATGATTATACGTTCCTGATTCCAACAATTATCATTTGATATTATTTGTATTTTGTTATGCAAAAACTAAAAAGGATTTTTTGAATCTCTGATAGCGAATAGAATAGGTGTTAATAAATGGTTAAAAACTGATTAGGAATGATTGTTTTAATATATAATATATGTTAAGTTTTTTATTTTATGAAAAGTATGATCATCAAAGCAAAATGCACGATTTTTGGTATTGATAAACAAACGCCTATTTTACAGGGTTTTTAGGTCAATTTAGTTTTTCTGCTATTCAATTTGGGGTTTCATCAGTTCAATTTAGCGAAAGAAAAATTAAAGAAAAAATTTAATCCAATAATAAAGAGAACTAAGGAATATTTTTAAAATTTAAATAATTTCATTGTTTTATAGATCATCTCCCATAGGAATTCATGTAGCGGTAGTAACCATCGCAATCTTCTCATGTTATGGTGGCTAGCGTTTGTTTCATGCATTAGAATGGCTCAGTCTAATTTTCGGGCCTACCTTTTTTTGCATAACGTTTACACTTTGATGAAAGCACTTCGATTGGGTTAATGTAGTGTGAATAGGATGGTAAATATCGAATTTCTTAACCCTTCTTGTAATAAGGATCCACGTGTGTTGATGATTTGTGAAATCTAACATTGTCCGTGATGACAATGCACCTTGTGTTTGTTCGAGTGTTTGATTGAATTCTTAGAAAAAGGTTTCCAAATGACCTTAAAAACTTTCTCGATATTACTGTCTTCTGTTGATTTCTTTGTGCGCTACACCTTATCGTTTCATCGCACAACAAACAGATTCTTATACCGATGTTTGGTACTGCAAGAACCGGCGCCTGCCTATTGGTAACAGACGATCTTTTTTGATTGTTTTAAATCATGAAAAAAACCGCGATGGTTAGAATAGCCACATGAAGACATATTAGAACATCCATAAATATGAAAAGATTCAACCAAAGTCCTTATCTATGTTCATTTTTGATTTAATTTTATCTAAAATTTTTTTGTTCACCAAATTGAACTGCAGAAACAAAATTGACCTAGATAAAAACCCAAATGACATAAAACCTCTGTAAATTCAGGAATGATTCTCACATTTAATGCTACATTTTTCATCTACAAGAGTTAATATGCCATAAAAGTGTTTTATGGGTATGAATTTTGTGATTGATATACTGAAACAATTTCGTGAAAATATCTATCTTTTTTTGGATATTTCAATCAACATTTTATTTCATATCATGATGCTTTTGCCCAAATGATTAGATTTTTATTGTCAACGTTTTTACATGGCAAAATGGTTATTTTTCTGACTTAGCAATAAAGCTATATGCTGGCGTAGAATGATGTAACATATACCCGATATGGGTGTGCGAATTTTCACAATCGTAAAGATTTAGGCTATGAGAATACCAGAACACTTTCAACTAATGACAACGATGAAATACACTGTTTTTTTAATGACAATTTACGATCGGCTGAAAGTATGATAGAATTCATGTTCTAAATTCATAACTTGATGATTTTTGTTCTTAAAAATGAATCATTGACACCCAGATATTAAATACTGAGTTTCAAAATGCCAAACGGTGGTATTTGAAGTATTTATTATGGATTATTTCTAGATCTGAATCACCAATCAGAAGTTCCGGCGCTAACACATGTTACAAAAGCCTTTACTAATTGGTCTGTGCAACTCGAAACAAAATTACCTATTTATTAGGAATAATAAATAATATTTAAAGATCTACTTTTCAGACGGTTCACATTTTATATTCCATTGAGGCTTTGATTGAATTCAATCTTACTGATAACATTACGTTCGCATTCCTTCACAAGATATTGATTTTCATTTGTTTTTTCATAGATTCTAATTCCTCTCCCTGTATCGTAGTTATACTCCACCAGGAGCACCGTTTCAAAACTGATACTTTGGTGAATATATTCTTCCAAATAGGCAGGCTATGTTGAGTTCATTCATACTTTATTTCTAACCATACATTGCAAAATTCTTATTTTTCCTGTCAAAAGTGGTAGGATGTTGAAATGCCAAATGGAATTATCTGTGTTATTCAAGAATTACATTTCGAAAGTAAAATGAATGTCGGCCCTTTGTATTTGTTAAAGATAATATTCTTTAATAGAAAATCACCTTTTTTATTTTCATGCATATCGTCATTAACTTCAACAAGAGCGGTTTCTACAATTTCGTAAAACACATCTTTGATGGTGAATTCTGCATAAAAATTCTATAAGATGCCATTTTACATTGAATGATTTATCGTAAAAAATGTGTGGCTGTATGATATATTTGGGACGTTTTTTTAAACAGTGAAATCTCCATCCCGCCAATTGTATTTCATATAAAGTCTTCTTGGTGCTGTTTTCTTCATATTTGTATAAACTTAAATTAACCACAACTGATTTAGAATAGAATAATTGGATTGTGCTCATTAAATAGTACTCAATCAGCAATTTACGACTATGGTACTGAAACATGAAATATGATACAGTTACAAATAGGCACATATGACGTGAATTGGGTCTGAAATCGGTGTCTTTACGAGCTAAATTAAAAGTTTGTTTGGGTCTCAAAATTAGCTACAAATCAACACTAAACTACTTTAGATCTGATTGGTATAAACATTAAAAATGTCTTAATATTCCAATGAAAATCAGCGATATAGTGAATCCGGAGTTCGGATATTTTTGTCACCGTGAAATGAATTTTAGAAAAGGCCACGGAAGTCGATCCTACAGAAAATGATATTGTAATATCCTTAATCATTACGTTAATCAACCTTTTCGTAATCCTGATAATCATCATTAGTTATTATTAAGGTTTGATTGCATTTCTCTGAATGATATATCAGATGGTATTCAATTTCATCGTTCCAGTTTTGAAGATCGGGATCTTTCGTTACATAGCTGTATGTCACGTTAACTGTCATCTTCATATAGGAGGGTACAATAACATATGATCTATGAAAACTGAATCCAATAAGAACAATTTTATCAACTCCCAACTAAATTTATAAACTAATATACTATTTGATAGCATTTATCGATCTTTCTGAAATCTTTTTGTGACCATAAATGGATGAGAATATTTCGATCCAAAAACAGAAACCCTGAGATCAGGATAAACATTCTTAAGACCTTGAAATTCTATTATTTACGTTGCATAATTATTGATCTAATAATTTGTCAAAATTAAGAATTTTATCATAAATTGATCAAAGATAAATCAAATTTATCCAATCGATTGTGGTGGAATAAAATTTAAATTAACAACGACATTTACAGTGAATCCTACAAACACTCAATATTTTGCCAAAGAGCTTAAAGGAACATTTATTAAAAAAATGGAAATCCTAATTTATATAATATATTAAAAATCAATTGATTATAGATGATTAACATTCATTTTATAATCGTAGTAATGAGCATATCCAATTTCAGTAACCATTTTTGGTTTTGAATATCAAATTATTCGAAAAATTCTTAATTGATCAAAATAAAACACTTAATTCACATTAATTGGACAGAGGTACTGTTTAGTACACCATTGACAGACCAGAAAGGCCAATTATTCGAGTTATAAGGCCGTTTTTAGGACCAGTAAAATCAATTCAAAGGTTCACATTGCGATGCTCTTGATGCAAAGCGCAGTGATTCGCGAATACCAACCCAAGCAGTCGTTTTTTGAAATCTGAGTGGAGGCTCCTGAGATTGTTGCCAATAAATTATATCCATTAAATATACTCATTCTAGATTTAAAATGGCCTCTTTTAATTCGAGAATATCAGTTCCATAGGGTTTAGATGTGGAGAATATAGAGGATGGCATACCATAATATGTCCAGAAGATTCCAAAGCTTGACGATCTTCTTTCGAGTAATAAAACGGGCATCGTCCAGGACAAAAATCTTCGAGGAATCAGATAATTGATGCAAGCCTTTTCTTAAAAATTGCATGCACTCAGTTTGTCTATAATAGGTACATAATTCTTCTATAAACGATGAGGCGAGCTACGTTCATTGGAACACACACGCTTATATTTCCTGGCCTAAAGTTCACCACGGTTATGTTTGCACGTTGCTCGCGTTGACTCCGGCCATAACTTCTTCGAATATTCCAGTTGAAACCGGACTCATACACGTGTATCACATCGGCCGTAGAAAAAGGTGTACTTCATAAAAGACAAATAAAGCCTCTTCTGAGATATCAGAAAAACAACTGCGCAGGTTGGGTCAGCTAATAAAAGCGCTTTGCATCAACATCTCTGAAACTTGTACCTTCTATTAATTTTAAACTAAATTAAATTCCAAAAAATGGCCTTCATAATGAATTAATTGGCCCGTTCCTGACGTGAAATGCTGTGATCTGTATCTTCTCGCGTACTTTCGGATCATCGATAGTTAAAATTTTAAATCCATGACTTACTCATAATAAAATCAACTCTCTGATTTCCTTGAATCTACTCATAGACAGTTTCACAAATTCATTAATACTTATCAAACATGTATTCTAATTTTTATCAAAAGTTTTCAGCTCGATATTGTGGTTAATTTTCTTACCATTCAGGACAAACTTTCTAAAATTTATCATTACTTAAAAGAATAATTCCACAATGTTTTGACATTTCATTTATGTAAAGAATTAAAACGCATCTTTGACCATTATGATTATTTTAATGAACTGAATAGGTTAAGTAATCTCATATAATTATGCCTTTACCATTAAATTGATGTTATTAATTTCAAAAAGTGATATTTTTCACTAATTGTCTTGTATTACTGCTTAAAATGGTTTTAAACACCAAAATTTGTTAAAGACAGCAAGAAAATAATTCTCTATTTAATTTTAAATTTTGTGATCGATTTTAATTTCTAAAATCATTTTCAATAATAAAACTACTCCCAATTTAATATCACCCTTCATAATACACAATTTTTCTTTCAAGATGTCCGACTTTCCGATATGGACGTACAAAAGTTCTATATTTTAAAACAACTAAATGAAATTTATATAGATTCTATCTTTTACGATCTTGAAAATATGCGGTTAGATTTTAGAGTTTAATATATGCAGTCGCTTACTGAGATTCGCCTGAGTATAAAGGTATTAATCTCTCTACATGTATCATTTACTTTGTGATAATAAAAACACATCATGGAACATTTAAGTGTCCGAATCGGAAAGTCGGACATCGTGAACGGAAATTGGTTTAAGTACTGATAAGTATTATGGTAATTTAGGAGGAATTTTTTAATTATCACATTCACAGTATTTTCGCCGTGGATCGTGAAGATCTCGTTTCCAGTTGTCCTAGTTTTTTTTTTAAATTTTTTAATATTAAAACTGTATGGGAATAAAATAACTGCTTAAATTATTGAATAATAGATGGTTTTGTTCAAAGGACCAGTTCGAAAAAATTGATTTGGTAAGTTATTTATAATGAGAAGTTGGAGATATCACTTGATATCTTAACCATCAACGATAAACAGACTATAAATAACTAATAGTAGTAAACAAAGAACTCCCACTATCGTGATGGTACCTGGAGCTAAACTGGTGGCCCATATCTTAGATATTGTTTCTCTATAATAATGGTAAACTTTTGATATGACATGAGTGAACATTGTCTAACTCTTCGTCAACCGGGCATTATGTTTTACTCTTTACTCTGTCCTACACAAACACATAGATACATAGTATGACTGGCTTTTAAGTTTCAGCAATCACAAATTTCATGGAGAGTTTCAAAAAATTCTTTGAATAAGCCATCATCTCGAAGATTATAAAATAAATGGGTATGGTATTGTGCTAGAAATAGATGAATACAAACTATGAAAAATATATTGGAGGCCTTATTGTGAGTTGTACACTAGTTTTAAGATGAATCGAACTCATATATCAATGATTATTATTTTTCTTTGAGCTTCAAGTATAAACTGCTGAAAAAAGGAAGTATTATCCGAACCCACGTTTTACCTTATTATAAATCATCACTGATTCTTTCTGCAATTATTTGCAGTTACAGACGCTTATTCATCGTCATACCATTGACCAATCTCAGTATTTCTTGTTCCCTGTGACTGGGCAGTATCAAAATATAGTTGAGAGAATTTACTACCGTAAAAACATGAAAACAGCCTGAATTAAACCATCAAAATTTATTAATGAGGTCGGAAAAATCCATAAACTACATTTTGAACTAGTTCTTGTGCAAATTTAAATAGAGAATAAATAAAATTCAAAAACCACTGACAAAGACTTAAACACTCTCTAAACCAGCGGTTCTAAACCTTTTTTGTGCCGCGACGATTTTACTCCCTCTAATCCATCTTGCCAAAGCGCTGAGAACCTCCATTTTAAAAATTTTTATGGAATGCCATATTAACTTTAAGTTTTTAAATTTACAAATCGTAATCATAATTTATATTACTGATACACACGATAAAATTTTAAATTTCCGAAACCGAACATAACATTATTTTATGTTTCATATCGAAACATTATGCAATTATTATTGTTCAACATATATTTCTGCCCCTAATTAAAAAAAAAGCTTAAAATTTATCAATTGCATTATTCAATTTTGAATTCAGCCTAATCACAATATTAATACTGTATATTTATGCACGATTTTTAATCCTTTGCTGATCCTGAACAATAATTTCAACTACATTCATAAAAGTTTGTTTTTCCAATCTGTTCTACCAAGTCAACATCACTGCGAAGATTGATCTTGTTGCTGTTTCACAACATTTGGAATTTTTGAGATTGTTTGAGCAATATCACAACGCACTCATCTTCTGGGTCAAATCTTATACTATATTTAGAAATAATGAGCAAAAGGCCGGCAAATCCCGTTATGCAAAGGTATTTGGGTTGAAATGGGAGAAAAAGCCTTAAATGCGGCTCAGATATAACTGAATAAGACTTCCAATACTTTATCCATAATTGTGAAATTAAAATCGAGGAGAAATCGGTTTTGGCAACATCGCTATGAATGAGTTCAATAAACTCTTCCCGTGATGTGTCTGGAACATCTTCAACGATGACTGTTAATGGATTTCATGCAAGTGCAAAATGGGTATGAGTGGGTATTTAAAAAAAATGTTATTGAGTCGCCGTGCTTGTGAAAATGTTCTTCCAGCGTAATTACAATTTTATTTCTTTGATCAGGTTAAACTTTATTTTTCTCATAGAACCCAGATAAGGTTAAAAAGAATTAAATGTTATTTTAGCCCAATTTTGTTTGCCAAAACTGAATTTTCATTCTGAACTAGTTATTTAATTTTGGATAAGTCGAGACGAGTTGAACTTGATCCTTCTAGTGATAAATATAAGTCACTTAACGAGGCAAATATAACCAGACAAGTTATTATAGTTACATATTATTCTTCACCTTTGAAGTGACCCTAACTGTAATTTTTCTTTCTGATTAAACAATAGTCATAGTTCTTCACGAAGATCAAAAACGCGTTTTAGAACTTTTTCGTCTTAAAAGCAATCGTTATTCTGGTGAAAAAACAGAACATTATGGCATAAATTAACATTTTTACAAATTTTGCCAACAGTCGATTATGCAAAGAATTTGACTTAACAAAATTAATTACATGTATCACTACGTTTTGTAATTTATGTCGCAGTGTTTCGTTGCTAATATTTGTCGATGAATCATAGAGTGATAACCAATTGTTTCGTCTATTCATTCTGTACCAATCATTAAAATCCAGACGATACCATATCATATTTACAGCACCATCTGTGCACAAGCAATAAAATTTTTCATGAGATTTTATGGATATCTAGAAATGAACAAACTTTTTCATGTATAACACACGATGTTGTAGTTTTTTCAAGATGTTTACAGAAAAGAAACTCGTCTTAAAAACACTATCATGTATATGCATAGCAGATATCGATAACTGTGAGCCATTTTCAACCTCTGTGGATTCATCAATCTGAATGCTTAATACTGGAAGTATTAAGGATTTCATTTCTTGAATCATTTGATCGAGAATATCTGCAGATATGTCAGCTATTCTCCTGTATACTACGCCGAGGGATATCTTTGTGCCATTTAATTTTTTTACATATTCCTCTCCAATCATGACTCGGTCAATATGTTTGGCTTTTGGTGATAGTAACTCATCAGCTATTGGGTGAGATTTCATAGCTCTGTCGATTCTGATCGAAACCAAATAAGATGCAACAACTGCAGCTATATTTGGAATATTTCTATTTCTCCAAACGTCAAGGTGGATTTTCAAGACACCATTAGCAGTCTATATAAAATAATTTGTGTCCCTGTTTAAAATGTTCAGACGCATGTATAAATGGCGTTGAGGTTTGCTCGGCTTCATAGATTCATCTGATAGAACTTTTCCACAAATAATGCATTGAAGAGTTTCGAATCTATATTTAATTTCTGAAGTGAATCCGATACGTAAATAATCTTCATTATAACTTTGGTTTCTTCACAATATTTCAATTCATATCCCTTTCTCTGAATTAATACCTGTTGTATTTGTGATCCTGCATTGGCCCAAATTTACGCATCTCCAACCCGTTTAATAGGATGTAGTATTAATAATTAAATACATTTAGTTGAAACAATTAAAATTTTTGAAAAAAAATGATTGAGGTAGCTACGATATCTTTATTTCAAATGCGATTGAAGAATAACTATTCTAAATACCAGCAGAAAAAATGAGTTGAATGATCAATTTTACACGTTTGAATAAAAAATTATTTCACATTTTCATAATTCTAGGGCGACATCCGAAAATTGTGATTCGACCCTTAGGTTGAGAACCCCTGGTCTAAGATCATAAATTGGCCGATGGGCATATAGAATGAGTCGATGAGGTTTATGACGTTAGACATGCAGCCACAATCAAGATTGTTCTGCGATTTATTTCGTTTTAGGATCATAAATTAGAGCTAAAATGATTGTCACCACTGTCAAATCAAACGTGCGGTGAGAATATTGCATATCCTGCAATCCAATCCATTGAAAAAACACATCCTATTCAATTAAAAAATATTTTTACGTGAAACAAACATGCTAAATGTATGAATCGCAAGAATAATGACTGTAATTTGTATTTAGAACGGAAATATTACTCACCAAATACTTTTTACGATTGTGTCAATCATAAAGAATTTATATATACACACGTATCTCCAGAACAAATTTATCTGATAATGGATTTCGTGATTAAGATAAATCAATTTAGTATAAAAAAAGCTCCTTTATTTTGTCAATTTCGATACTTCATAATTGATATAGAGAGTAAGTATGTAGCCCTTTTTCTGCCGATCAAAATATGGCTGTTTTGAAGAGAGAATATGTTTCAACATGTTCAAGTTCCCTGTTGCAAGAAATTAATGTTTGTTCTTGAAAATTGTAACAACTATCCGCAATTATCGTACTATCAGTGGCGTAAACCATTGGATTTTTTAGTACCTGTAATGATTCATTTGAATAAACTTAATCATCAATTACATCTGAAAAAAGTAATTTTATCTTTATTAAATATAGATTAAATCATTAAGGATTTTTTTTCAAAAATTTTGAATCAAAAAATATCGATTCACTCTAAACCCTGCAGAAAGATCGCTGAAAAAATAATTACGATAATTTTTTATTTCGAGGCAAGGCCATAAAATGTAAGGGAAGCTATACTAGATGGTTTACACAAATTCAAAAATACAAAATACAGAAACCTTTGTAAAAAATCCTTTAAATATATTGTAAGAGAATGTAATACTTCGATCTTCGATATTGACATTGGACCCTTCGAAATGCAATTAATGGATAAAATAAAATAGAATTATTAGCTACTAAATTTGAACACTTCAATACCTATTTTGAAATTTAGGAGAAACAAAAATGGAAATAAGGGGACATCACAAGTGATCGGACATTAATGATCATGAAAATGAAGGTATGTTTATGTTTAAAGTTTGATAATCCACTTCTGATTCATACAATATGTTTAAAAAATGAGACATTTATTAGATTTGAAGTTTTGGATCAAGGAATTCATGCGAACCATACTGTTAAAGCATGAACTTATTAACATTAAAACAATAAATAGGCTTCATGACGAAAAATTGGAATCGTGCATAAAATTAATTAAAAATATACACACCAAATTCAAATAAGATAAAAGCCAATATTCAAATTAATTACTTGATAATTAATATTGATAATTTTTTGTTATGTATTCTTTACTTTTTGTATTTTAATAAAAATGTGCATTGTTGAAAATATTTTTAAATGATGTCCATTTAAGTTGTAAAAATGACGTCATAATCAATCAAAATTTCACTGCGAATTAAAAAATATCTCTGGCACTTTAAGAATATTAAAAATGTATCTTAAATCCAATGTGGCTTTTCGATCAAAAAGGTTGCCGACCACTAATATAAACAATGATACCATGAGAATTTGCGAAAAATTTTGAAATTGATAATTTTTTTTTTCATAACCGAAAAAAGGATAATAAACATGTTGGTGATTTGATAAGCAATACAATGGGCCTAGATAATAGATTAAATGTAGGATTTCATGCGTATGTGAAACACTTGGCATAAAATGTATGATACAATGTTGCTGCCCATTTTATGTCGCTTATTAAATCCTATTAAATTTCTTTGGCATATTAATTATAGCCATCCGGGAATTCTGAGAGCTGACATTCACCTCAAGCAATGTTCAAAAATCGTATTGCTAATCAAGGAATGATATTTCTGAGTAAAATAGAGTTTTAGCCTATTTAATAAAATAATGGAATTATGTCGATATCACCATTTACATAATCAATGATGACAAAATTTTTCGATATTATAAGCTTTTATCACAATTTTTTTATTTGGTCATAAAAACTTAATGCGATATATATGATTGAATGATCTGGAATTAATAATTCAGATAGACGAATCTGTCACTTCGTCATCAAGACATAAAATACATATGAAGTTTACTTTGACTACCTTAGATCATGATTTAATCTGACTTCCACTCTGGGTTCCTGTATCTATAACGTGGTATTTTAATTAATATTCGGCATAATACTAAGTTTAGTACATAATGTGAATATCTAATCGAAGGGCAACCACTCTCAGGGATGTTATAATGATGCTACATATTATCAAATATTTTAGAAGTTTCAGACGGATGCATAATCCATACAGATGTATTTGACTCTTACAGTGATAACTATTGTTGATATATTTGCTTTAGAGACATTGTCATGGGATCATCCATCTACATATCAGACATAAAATTACAGTCTAATTTTTAAGGGTGTATATATTATTCTGATCCAGCTAAGAGCGGCATATATAAAAATTGTCGTCGTACTAGCCTCAGTCAAAAATCATTAATTAATGAATGGCAGATCAGAAGACGTCTAATATCATCAATAGTATCTAGAACGTTTTTATAATTTTAAGATGAAAAAATTTTAAAT
Organism: Thelohanellus kitauei; assembly: GCA_000827895.1. Classification (NCBI taxonomy): domain Eukaryota; kingdom Metazoa; phylum Cnidaria; class Myxozoa; order Bivalvulida; family Myxobolidae; genus Thelohanellus; species Thelohanellus kitauei. Next base: position 11,745 of record JWZT01003130.1, on the reverse strand, counting down.
GCAGCAACTTTTGAAAATGCCTGATGTTTTATTTGTGAATATCTCTTCTCAAATTGCCGAATTCCGAGCATTTTACAAAAAAATTTCTCTATTTTTATTTTTGTGAAAAATTTAACCAATATATCATAATTGTTATATATTTTTTAAATGCCTTATGTACGGTACCATAGCCAGTGTTGTCAAATTAATTAGAAAGAAGAAAATATAATCTTACCAATAACATTGACGTTTGAAATCGTTCATTTCGACGTTAATATGGAGTTATTCATATATCTAGGGGTATTCTTAGTATTTCGATAATACGTTGTGAGAATTACATTAGATAATACATTTCCGAAAAAAGCCATATTCGAGGAATTCCGCGCATGTGTATAAAGGTTTCTCGACATATATTTATATTTTAAAAAGCGCAGTTTAATTAACCCATCAATGATTTTGGATGTTAAAAATACCCCAATGTAATCGTTTCATTTTAACTTGAAGCTAAAACTGCCATTAATGAAACTAAACGATCATACAAAACT
>JWZT01003127.1:199676-213493 GCA_000827895.1 Thelohanellus kitauei | reverse complement strand
TTATACACCATCTACCTTTCAAATATACAGATTATAATTCAAAATTTCAGAAATTTTTAAATTTAGACTGTCAAATGATTTTCGTTTGAGTGGTTTCGAGGTATTGTGTATTGATCTACGACTCCAGTTCAGAGGTATTGGGAAAATTTATGAAAGGCATTTGAAATTCTTAACGAGTATTTGTATAAAAATAGCCATGTTAAACCTCAATAGTTCCCTTGAACTTCGCGATCAGCATCAATAGCCCACTTAATTATAATGGAAAATTCCGGATTTTGCAGCTCAAAAATTGATTTGGGTGTTCTAGGATCTCGATGGAATCAAATCTCTCCTCTCCCTTACTTCTCATCTTCATTAACTTCCACAAAGATTATCCTGGGCCGACCGAAATGAATTTTTAATTTTAAACTAACAAAAATTCGGAACTTTTGAACAGAAATCGGAAAATATATATTTCGAATATTTAAATGTTGTTAAATTAGTTTTGCTGTATCTATGAAGCCGCTAGCATATAAAACCCATACAACATGAACAAACATATGAATACCAGTTAGGTTGAGGATCCATGGTTGGAATGACGAGTTCACTACACGGGTTTTATAAGTTGCCTTCTAGAAATATATAGTGTATAAAAATGAAGGGAAAACTTTACACGTTTTAGTAAATAATTTTCCATATTAACACTAAGAAGGATATATGAATGAATAGATATTCAGGCCACAGAATAAGTCGGATTTACAATTATGGCAAAGGAGCTGAATGAATGAGTATTCACCAATTCATGGCAATATATGAGGGATTACTGCATCAATGATATTTAACAATTCGTCGATGAATGATGAATAGACGGAGTAAAGTCGAATGTATTTTGAAGTTTTTAACAAAATATTCACCATCTAACCAGCGTGTGATTACATATCAATTAAACTAGATGTTAGATCATTATCTAGTTTATAAAATATTGTAGGAACGTACGCCGTGTAGCTGTTAAAACGGTATGGTTAATGTTTATTCAGAAAATATCAGTGATTTTGAGTGGTTTATTTGAGGGTTTTTTGCTGGGTGAATAGGTAGATTATAATCAAAAAGCATCCAGAACTTTCAACCCATTTTGGGATTTACTAATTTGCAAAACACCGTTAATAGGTTCAAAGACCCTCATCTTTTTCATTGCCAATCATAGGTAGTTGATTGTCGAAAAATTTGATGTGTGTTGAATTTTGTCTTTCAATCAATCTAACTGATCATCGGTTGAAAAATATTTCATATGATGGTTTTGATTGAACTTCCATTAAAATCTTTGTGATTGAAAAAATAGCTGCAACGTTCCGTCATCAAAAATATCAATGACAGGCTCAGTAGAAAGCCATTCAATGTTGATCTCGATTTCGAAAGCAGGGTATTCCATCAAAAACTCGAAATCAAGCGAATCACTTTTTGATTTTGGGAATGTAGGATAGAGATATGTATTAAAAGAACTATTAACGACCATATTTTTAGTGATATTGATTCATTTTTTGAAATTTCTCAAGATTGACCAATTGGACAAAATAAGATACTTCGAGGGTATTTTAGTGCCATTCAATACACGCGGATCAGGAAAATATGGATCTGAAATTAACCCAAAACTTTAGATCGACTGGCATTCGATTAGTGTTTGAATTTCAACCCCGTTCAAAAAACGGCATGTTTTCAGATGGAATTTGATGATGCGAGATGTGTCCCCCAGTGGGCACCTTGATAATCGTGATCAGAGAAGAACCTTGACTCGAATCTTCTGAAAGAACGCGGAAGGCATTACCGCACTGAAGAGTTGAGCGATTATATTTTTTTCAAGCATTCGCGGCAGATAATAATACACTAGATATGGACATCTATCACATACTAAACATCAATGATATATGCGGTCAAGAGCTGAACTTTTGATGGATGTCGAAGTCTAACGTATAAGAATCGTAAATCATACAATAATTGTTCAAAACTTGTTCGGGAATGATGAATACAGTATCGAGGAATTCCCGGTATAATAATCGCATGATCCCTGGCACCAATTTCACAATAGTAAAATCAAAAGTATTGATATATTCTTGAAGACATTCAGAAAACCATTCGACGGATCAGAAAAAACTGATCTTGCACCCCAAGCACCCATTCTGACGTGAAATAATTTACTCAATTATCTAAAATTCGATACGTTACCAGGGTAAAATCAATTCACACTCACCTTTAACCCAAGCATGCGCGCTTTGAATGATATGGTTTGAGCCCTACGATTTCACTCTAAAACAGAATTCATGCCATGAATATGAGCTTATGGATTACTGTTATCAAAAATAAAATGCCACAGAGGTGAACCAAATATGAGGTTGTAACAATATATCGTTTGGAATATGGCCGATCGGGTAGCGTTAAGGAACGACATAAAATGTTGAAAATAAAAAAGTCGGCACCCCTTATCAATAACTACTGCATAAATTTGTTAAAACGGTCTATTCTACCTCAATAATTCGAAATTTTCACAATTTGTGTGATTTTTTTGTGTTTGACTAATAAAGATGCCTGTGTAATATTTCCGAACTTCTCCTACGGGTTGTTCTCAAATTTTCGCTCAGTTACACATAGCACTTCTTTTTTGTGGTGTTTTAATTGTTCATTTTATGTTTTATTCATGTTTTGGTTTTGGGTTTCTAATCTTTTACAGGGTTTTTAGTTAAATTTGTTATTTGTGCAATTTAATTTTGTAGATTAAAAATTTAAGGAGAAATAGCATAGAAATAAACTTCGAAATAATGTTTATTTTTATATACTTCGGTGGCAAAGACCTTCAAGTATAAGTTTAAAAGTGTCGGTACCTACCATCGCAGTTTGTCATGATCTCATTCAATCGAAAAAAGAGTATCACCAATAGGTAATACAGCAGGTTCTTTGAGCCCTAAACATTCTCGAAGAATATATCTATATTTTGCACGATGAACAGATACTGTGTTGTTACAAAGAAATAAACAGCCGTCACTTTAACTACGAATGTTTTCTGGTATATATCCAAAACTTTTTATGACACATCGAACAATACTGTCCGGTGTATGACTGGTAAGTTGTCATCAAGGTAAACGTGGGATTCCACAAGGTCTCGAAAATTTTGTACTGTTTTACAAGGAAAAGTCACGACATTTCTTATTCATCTCCCTATTCAACCTTCCGAAACCCTACAGAGGAGGTTTTTTCTAAGTGGAAGGGTTATGTAATAGCCGTATACCCGTTTATGAGCCAAAGCTTTTCAAATCCATGATAGAAAGGCAAGACACCTTAACATGATAAGATAGTGATGGCTACAATAGACACATGAAAACCTATGAAAGGTCCTTAAAAAATGAAATTATAGAAAAATAAACAATTTTAATCAGTTTTTTTTCGTTTGTCGATTACTCTTTTCATATACTTCCCGTCCACGAATTAAGCCAAAACCCCTGTATTCGTTTAGTATACGTGTTCATATCATTTCACTATTTTTTACATGGTTTATTTATCTTTTACAGATTTTATGCTGTTCTTTAATACCAGACTAACCAACTCTCTCACAATCTATCTCTACATAATTATATTTATGAAGTGAATATCCACAAACAAAATTTAAATGACACTGATGATTTACTCATTAATACCCATATGGTGGAAAACAAATGCCCCGCAATGAGAAAGTTGCATCGAAATCGAAACACAAATCGTAGTTCTCTTTAATTTGATTGTGTACAGAGTTTATTTTTCACTGTAAGAGTACTGATACGTTTTTTGGCCATATATTTATCATAAAAAACGAATATATATTAGAATAACACTTTTAACTTGATAATTTTCATGGGATGGTGTGACGTTTTAACCATTTTTGCGTTTAAAGATGCACTTTGTAATATTTAAAAAATTAATTAAATAAATTGTTATTCTCTTCCGATGGCCTCTTTAATGTTTTTGGGGAAAAATATTTAAAGAAAAAACCACATTATTGGGGATGTCCGAGGTNAATTTATTTCTCAATTAAAAAAGAAAAAGACACATTTTTGGAGCAAGCAAACACAAAAATTTAATTGATACAATTAATTTAAGTAATTTTGAAGAATGATAAGCATATAGTTTTCATCAAAACTTTTATATGAGGGTTCATTATATAGGGTTTTTCGATCTATTTAATAATCTTTACAACCTATTTAATAAAAGTTACCACAGATCAAAAAATAATTGCATTAGAGGGATAATTAACCTTGCTTTATCAACTTTCATTTTTTCAGTCCATCTCAAAATTCTCAATTGCACCAATAGTGCAAAACTTTAGAAACCATATTTTCCCTAAAATCGAATGTTGTTTGCTAAAACAATGGTTGCATTTGTTGTAAGTGAATCAAAAAGGACGAGAGTACAGTAAACCCAGTTTTTTTTCAGTCATTTGGTTAAAAAGATTTGGAAAAAAACGGAAAAATAGACAAGGTTAACAAAAAATGGTTGTAAAATGCAGTAAAACCCATTAATTTATTTGATCATAACATGAAAATTTAGATTTCGGTTCATTTTGTGAACTAATTGAAATCTCATATAGCTTTTGCTGAATACTTTGTTCAGTTTTAATGTACTTTGAGTTTAAAATGAACTAAATTTTTTAATTTGTCTAAAATCTCACCGTTGGCAATGAACCTTCGATTCCATAATTAGAAACAACATATTAAAGATACTCCACAATTTCTTTCTTTTTTTAATTTTAAGGCTAATATTAATTTTGGACTTCATCGTTTATTCGGGGGCTGTCAAGTAATGTGATAACGAAAATTTCGAAATATTACTCCTTGTCAAAAATCAAGAAAAATTGTTTTAGGCTGATAAATAGACAGGGTTTACTGTATTTCTTTTTGTATTTTTCTTTAAATTTGTTTGAAATTTGCAAAATATCACAAACTCCGTATTTCGAATTGACAACCTCGGAACGGGTTCTATATTTGATGGAGTTATGAATAATTCTATATTAAACGTAAATCATAGTTAAAGCCTATAACTTCCTTGTTCGATTGGCATGCAAACATTTGTTTCATTCGTTTTCACACCGTGATTCGTGTTTGATAACAAACTATGTTTTCACTTTGTTAACTCTTAAAAACATCAGAATAACCTGTAAATTTAAAAGTTTGACGAATATAGGTTAATTATCCCTCTCGTACAATTATTTATTGATTTGTCGCAAATTTTATTAAATAGGTTGCAAAGATTATTAAATAGATCTACAACCCCTATATTCTTGAGTTTATATTTAAGCTCATACTTCGCAGGATAAGCCGATTGATCGGGCCTTTAAGTTAGTCTTTTGTTGAAGCCATGTAATCGGTGATCATCATTTGTATTGTTTTGCTCACCTCGCTATACAGTTCTTCCATTGTGGGCCGGTTTTTTTGTTCGAGTAAAACTGGCTATTAAACCAAGAATTGTCTCCATTTTGAACATAGTAATTTTACTAATCAGGCTAATAAGTGCAAGGCTTAAAAATACGAGATCGAAATTCTTATATGAATATAAGTAAAATGAACATTTAGCTAAAAAACAAAACTACCTTTGCTCTCGTTTAAATATTTTAGGTTTCGTTTCATGTTTAACGTTAATATGTGTTTATTACCGCTCTCTCTAGGTCACTGATTGCAATTATAACTCTGTGGATCGCATGTATTCAATTTAAGCAATCTCGACTTAAAAACAGTAATAAAAACTGTTTAAATAGAGGAATAGGTCTAGTTCTCCACAAGAATGAAAGAAACGAAATTTATCGAGATAAATCCTCACGAAGGACAGATATTTTTTCAATTCTCCATCACCGTTCACATTTCCAAAACTCATGAGCATCGGATGAACAATGTAAAAGATATTATTCTGAGAGCACAATATGCCGGTGTTTGCATTTAAAAATGCACCCTATGCAATGATAAATGCACTTTTTAATGTTTAAAAAATTAGCTTAAGAATTAAGTAAATATATTCCTCTTCCGATAGTGTCTTTTTTCATATTTTGAGGAACGAATTGTCCCGAATGATTTTTATGATTTGATATACTTGACTGTATAGCTTCCTAAACCTAAGCCATCCTTAATTATGTGATTTCTTCTTTGACTATTTTTTCCTCAAAACATGAAAACAGAGACTATCAGAAGAGAATAACAATATATTTAACTAATTGTTAGGTTAATTTTTTAAATGCAAAAACCAGTATCGATAGGTTACCAAAAACGAAGCTTACAAACAGCATACTCTGAACACATCACATAATTCAAGACAAATCGTTTTGGTTATAAGAATGGTCCTTTTTAACCAAAAATCCAACTGATTTTCGGCTTCAATATAAACGAATCAGCCTAAAAATATGAGAGAAACAGGAAATTTCGACCGAGTTTCGATAACATCTTTATAAATCTTGGTTATTAATGGCCATTTTTGAGAAGTTTTACTTATTCGATATCTGCGAAAAGTTAAACCATCATCACTGAAGTTGAGTCTAAAATTAAATTTATATCAGGTTGCCAAAAAAGGAGAGGCTGGCAAATTGGTATGATTTCCAAAAAAAGTCAAAATTTTCTGCGGCTATTTCTTTTGAAAAAATTACCATGTGCTTTACGAGTGGCCAAGCTTAGTCTCAAATATACCTCATTTTAGAACTTAAATAGTGTATATTTCGCCAGAGTTTTCTTCGAATCAATAAATCTAAATCCCCTGGTATGAGAATAAAAATTCAACACTACGAGTCGGGTCCCAGATTTCCGTGATGTGGATCAATAGACGGCCACATAAAAAGGAAATGTTTAATTCGAATCTTGTCAGTTCAAACTTCGATCGAAAATCCAATTCAACACCATCGAATTACGATTCAGGCTGTATTTTGATCACAATTCTGATTTGATTTATCGAGCGTGCGCATCTTTAAAATATTTGATGAGTTTATGGTTAAGCTGAAGCCTCTTTTCAAACAGTATTGTTTTTAGATTCACAGAAATGGACAACTGTTTTGTTTATTTTTATTTTCGTAATGCCAGTTTTTCAATGATGGGGGTATTATCCTAGTTAGTGATCACTAATTTGCTGCTTCACGAGAGGAACGGCCAAGAATAGTTATTTTTGAAGCAGAAAAAATTAACTCAAATTTAAATTTAGAAAGGTATAAGCTTATGTTGCGCCTTTTGGTAAATATTGAAACAAATCCCACGCCTCCCTCTAATTGGATCTAGATCTGTGCATAAATTTATAAGATTCTATTAAACTCGTCTATGATCCCAAGTTGTATTTTCATCATATTCAGTTTTAATTTTTTCATATGCGTTCTATATTCTGAGTTTGGGCACCATTTGTTGCCGCGAGTTCAAAACAATGATTTATCGCCTCGTGGTGAAGTTGATAAATGTTTGAAATTCGAATGTACGCCCCCCCTATTATCACGCTGAATTGCAGTAGTTCCTGTTTCAATATTTTATCTGATGAATGGAATCAGGGAGTAACGTAAAATGCTAGTCTAGCCGGAGTCGAGTCAACGATACATCGATTCTCACATAGCGCTGTTCCATTAGCCAGGATATACAATATACACTTACACAGGGTGGGATAATCTCTTCTCCCAACTCTGAATAATCCAATTCTTTTGGTTTGATAAGTTATTCTATCTGGCTTAAGGTGACTTTAAATTATTCCCAAAACCCGAGGGCCTTCGATTCTTATGCCATAATTCCAAAGAGGATTGATATCATCGTCACTGTCTTGATGAAACAATTGTAATTCAATTATGTGTGTTTGTAAAGGAATTACGATTCTCGAGACAACTTCTTGCTCGATGATATTTCGTTCGAGCACGAAGTAGACTCTCGTTTGTTTGAATCACGAATTTTGAAATTCGTGATTTGGACACCGTGACCCGCCATCTCCCAATTTTTCGTTTGAAATTAATGTTCATTAGTATATTGGCAAACAATACGGAAAAAAATTATAGCAATCAATCTTCGTGTTATCGTTGATTCGCAAAAAATGTGTAGATTCTGAAATTTTTCTTTCTCTACACTAATATAATATAATTTGAATAGTCTGTTCGACGGATAAACTAGTCCTCTATCTTTCAGATCGATTCAAGATATGACAAAAATCCACGAGTGCGAGGTGAAAGGCAGGTTATTTAATATTGACATCTTCGACGTTTCAGTATATTTATTTTCACCTTCGACTTTTAATCTAGAACTATTGACGTTGTTGATTTTTTGTCTAGTTTGGTCAATTAATCCATCACCCCGACGCCGACAACTTCGAATTTCGACAATTAACTTCCATTAAATTAACTTTTTATGAATCTGCAAGCAATCCCTTATCGATTAACATCTCTAGAGTTAATCAAGATTGAAACCATTTTCATAATTTTACATACGCAATTCTTGTAGCGCAGGAGGAAAGTGGTTATATCTAACGGGGGCAGTATCATGATGACTGGTCACTTGGGTATTAGATATTGCTATCAGGTTATCCTTAGGTGTGGGGTCGGGTACAAAGTTATACTGCAAGGTTTTTGGAAACGCTCATATATCGGCAAAATTCATCGATATAACGACCAGCCTCTGGCTGTGACGATAGGGTGAAAATTCGTACGCTAAATTTGGCTCCAAAAATTCATCCGAGATTAATTAAAAGCGAATTCAAATGGCTAGTATTATAAATAGTCCAACAATCGAATGGTGTACTTTATTAAAATCAAAAGTGTGACTATTTGTCTTTTATACGGTATTTTTTTAACCACCAGGTGTTCAAATGTTCAAATCTAGACAAACCTCGAATTTCTATTTCTCGTTTTCAGCCTTTTATGCGTCACAAAAACATTTTTATCGGAATTCCGGCGACTGAATAGAATGGATTTAGCTCACATAGCGTGGCTACAGTCCTGTCAGAAACGTTAGTAGACGATATATTAACAAGTTTTGCATTTAAAAATGCACTCATTGAAATGATAAGTGCAAAACCCGTTATCAAAAGATTGGATATTCCAAATGGACTGAATGATTGGGTTTCAGACTTCATATGGTCTACTCCATCTTTAACCAATGATTACTAAAATACTTCGCCTTAATAAATTTCAAATTGACTTATTGGATTCATAAAACTTTCATGTATTTACAAAGAAAAGTAATGAGTGCACTGTTACACAAAAGTATCATTCTAAGAAGCATCGTGTAAATATATTTCAAATATCCATTTAAAATTGGTCGCAGAAAGTATCTTTGGTTTCTCTTGAATACTGTTTTTCAAAAATCTATTTTGAAATTCGAGAAAAATTATTGAAAAATAAAGATATATAGAGCAGATTAATTATTCTTAATTTAGTTGTTACGTTTACTGGAATCGATCTTAGGAACGTTACGTTTGAGAGGTTATAATTTGTTGAATCTGTTCATTTATTAATCTATAAGTTGTGCATTTGATAAGTTGTCGAAAGTCCATGTCGGTCTTATTGAAAAACAATTCTTTGATATTTTTTGTCAGCATTCAAATATTTCACAAATCTGAACAACGAAGGATGGAAGCAGAACCAATTTCTTCAAATCCATTCTATCATCCTTCGATATTATGATTTGTTCTTGATTGAATATTGAGCGGAGTTTCATGAACACTCCAGATTTTGGTGGGATATAAAAGTGTTGTTTAAGTCGGATATATCGCTGGTCTATTTAAAATTCTCTTGAATGTCTGAAATGTTTTATGTTAGAATTGACTTATTCAGCAATGCTGACCAAAGAAAAAGCAAAAGTTACATTTGCAATTGTTATAAAAGCAATTATCAATTTATACGTATTTTGAACCTACTCTCCCTTTTATATTTCACTTTCTTTGGAGTTTTCTATTATTGATTAAGATGTAAATAACAGAAACTCAAACATGCTGAAGAAAAATTAGAAGTAAGCACTCTGATAACTTCTTTCTCAAAATAGCCCATGATAGTTTCGGGATTCTTGAGAGGGAAAGATGTGGAATACTTGAAACATGAACTGGTACCTAAGAATTCATTTTTCTGTTCGCAGAATATTTGAATCCGAAACAATACACGTCGACACCTGCATGAACGATGTGAGTGTGAACAAATGGGTTTCTTATGCCTTAAATATGCTATCTAATTGCCAGCGTTTTGCCTTGTGAATAACTCGGTTTTTGGATCCGTTGAAATAATAATACCGTGGCTTTCGCAATCACCATCTAGTAAAAGAAAAATTTCTCCTAACAGTTTTCTCGTAAGACGATCCAGAAAGACATTTTCATTGTAATTTTATAGTTTCCTCGCGAAAATAACTAGTTCTACACTTTTCTCCGTTGTTTCTCTACTTGATTTGTGTTAAGTTCCCGATAACGATAGTTAATGATGACCAGAGATAAGTGTTTCATCTTGAAATGATTTTCTTTAGATGATAAAATATAGTTATCGATGCTTTGATTTTGTTAATAGCTTTTCGTACCTCGACATTTGTGTGTTGATGCACGACTATGGGATATGACTGTTGGTAAAACCTCATTTCCCGTCGTAATCCACCTCGAGTTGCACAAGTTACTATGAAATTTGATGCATGGCCAACAGCTAGCCCATTTTGACTGTTAAAGAAGGAAATAAAGAACCGTCGAAATTAAAAAGTTGTTCCAGGTTAACTTTCTTCAAAATTTAATTTATTCCTAAGTATTAGGGAAAATGTAACTTATTGAAAATCTGAAGACAAGACGAAATAATTACAGTCAACTCAGGTTAAGTGCACAGCCTCGGGACAGGGAAAAAAGTGCACTTAACCGGAGTTTGCAGATATCGGCACTAAATATACAGATCCACATAGAAACGAAACACAAATTTTGGGGTCACTTCTCTGGAGTTGGCTGTAGTTTGTTCAAACTTTTCCAACAGAAGGCATGCATTTTTGGTAAACGACTTTTGGGCAGCTGCGCATGTGCTCTTTTCTTCGTGAATGACTTTCTGCCAAAGAACCTTCCACGTAAGACTGACACGTCACGAGACAGAGCACCGCACTGGATCTTGAATCTGATGATATAGTCGTATGAAGAGGTGGTTGATTGTAGTCAAGCATGTGAGATTACATATAGCTACTCACTAATTTATGGTCTACTCCAGAAATTTTTTGAAAATATTGAAAGATATCGTATCGCAAAATTTGTTATTGGAACGTATACAACAATTCACATTCTCCATACCCATTTTACAGTTGTCACAATGTTTTGCTCCAGTGAATATTAGATTTGAATCACTGTTTGGATTTTATCGATTCTCAAGAACTACACCCTTTTATAACTAAACATGGTTATATGACATATATTTATCAATTTTGGTAATTTTAGTTGAAATCAGTTCCACAACACTGAAATTTATCGCCAGATTATTATTAATTGTGCGCTGAAACAAAATATTTTTAAACTGTAACCTAGATCAATTTTACTATCGACCCATTTATATGTTAAAATAGTTTAGGAAAAATGTGGCTGAACAATCTCGCAACATGTTATTCAGTTCTTCAAACCATAAATCGCAACTAGAGTCAAATTTTATATTTTTAATACCCATCTCGGGAATATTTTCACATATAAGAGAATTCATTTAAGACCACTGCGAAATACGTGAAAGTTCACGAAAAAGTTGATTTATCTATAGAGTATCTGGGTGGATGTATGAGTGTACTAACCAGCAACTTATTTGATTGGGGTCTTATCATCGCATGTACATTTATATGGAGCATGGAAAAGTACCTTGTTAAGTCACATTTATAAAAATGATATATCCAAAACCAAGCTATGCAGACATTCTTCAGATGCATTTCAAGTTATTTCTTTCTGTCGAAGTTTTGACACTCATCAAAATAAGGCGAAGATATCTAATGGTCTAAAATTCTGTGTCCATTCATATATTAAAGCGGACTTATTGTGACCCTCTCTCTTTCGGTATTCCTTGTCCATAATCCCATTCATATACAATCATAAATATTCACTGCCAAAATTTAAAATGTTCCAACAAATGGGAGAAAATTCCTTTGTCTAAGAAATTAAAAATAAATCGAATCTATAGATTCGCGAATGCTTTTGATAAATGTCAGCCGATCAATCTTATTTAAGACAAATTAACTCTAATATTTTTTTATCTATTAATTTTAATACCTTCAAAAATATAAACATGATCGATCCCTTTTTAATTAGTACCAACAGATATTTATTCAAGATGTATTTAATGGGTAGGATGATCATCTTGATAACCTACTTTCAAAGAAGAGTTACTTAAGGTGAAACTTTTTCACAAATATCTAAGATATTTATCTTTGGGACGCTATGAAACCATGACATTAATACGACTTATTGGTGAAGATTTCCAATCATAAATGTAGTATAATCCATTAAAGAAAAAAATGATGGCAAACATTCGAGGCGTATGAATAATGTTTTAGTACACTTTCAGATACACCAATTATAGATCCTTAAAAACAGACAAGATGTTTTATTTTTCAGCAGATACCTAATTCCAAGGCAATATAACTGCCAAAACAAACGAATATTTTTTCATTTGACTGTTATAATCGCCTTTTAAGCTATTTTATCATAGATGTTACTCTCCTTATATTTGAGCTATAAGGAATATTCACCCATATATTTGGAAAATAACCGCATCGTAATTATTGTTCGGTTTTATTGATTATTCGAAAAATGAATGTAATTAGAAATCGACAAATGCATTTGATTTTAAACATTGTATATAAATGATCAAAAGTCATTAATTTTTAACTGAATACGTTCTCGGGTCGTTCCAAACAAACTGCTTACTAATGTCAACAAATGGCAATGTTTTTCGAGAATCCGTTTATGGTCACGATTTCTAAAATTCAGACATTATTGGTTTAATATTTCAATTTTTATATTCAATAATTCAAAGTTTTGATATAAAATTATTGACCAGAATATTTGTGTAGATTACAAACCCTTGTTATTGTGCATCATTTTATCATTGTTTTGTGGATGAATTTTCCGCTATTTCTATCGGTGTTTTATTTTCAAGATTTCAGAATCTTCAATATTTTAAATAAAATATTCTCATTATCACGACGGAAAGGTTTTTGGGTCAAGAAATAACTTGACAAAATTTGCAAATTCTCTGTACAATTTATAAGCTGGAAATTATTGAGAGGTCAAATGAAACCGATATGTCATAATGGAGAGCATCAATATTAAACCCTGTACTAAAATCGGTATTTAGTCACATTTTTGATTCTGAACGAGTTTTAGGTGAATAAGTATTGAACGAAAGATCGCTGTTTAGACAATGTAGAATTTCTGGAGGACATTTCAAAGAATTTTTGATAAATTCTGAAAACGTTGTCAAATTTTACTTTTATGTAATGAGACAAAACTGACAAAGTATTTTAAGATAAAACGTAACTTTATTATTCTTCTCTACAAAACCTAAAAATGTCGAAATATGAAAAACTCGTGAACGAAACTGACTCTATATTTTATCGTGATGAGCAAGAGTCGATAATCTGAGATAGTCAACTAATTTGGAAATCTTAGTTCATGGGTGCCTATATCGGGGTCGGCAGACAGCCTCAACACAGGCGTTGAACGTCTTTGTTATATTACTGGTTTTTTAGGTCCCATTTGGTTTTTCTGCAGTTCAATTTGGGTTTCGTCAGGTCCATTTTGTGAACGAAAAATTTAAAAAAATCTAAATCTAATAATGAAAAGAACAAAGGAATATTTTTTTAATTTTATATAATTTAGTTTTATATTAACCGTCT
>JWZT01003127.1:174717-187185 GCA_000827895.1 Thelohanellus kitauei | reverse complement strand
CATTCGGTGCGAGATGTTGAGCATAGAACCCTCACATGTTGAGTAATTCTATCGTGAATGTATAGAAGTAATTTTAATTTTAAGTGATGATGCTCAGTACATCAAGGATCTCAAATAACTGATTAAAGCCTGAATTGTGTTTCAAAATATTGAATTGAAAATAAACGAATGGATTTAGTGCAAGTAACATGGGTAAAGCTTAGCAGTTTAAAAAAAAATCCTCAGCGCCTCATATCGATAAAAGAGCAATAATACTACTCATTCAAAGTTCACAAAGGAATCATGATTAGTAGAAGATATTAAATTGTATTTGTTACCTGTTGTTGATATGCCAGCTGAGAGGGCGTCAACGGAAATCGGACCAGGGGAGCGGGCTGAGAGTATCCAATGTGAGCGGCGAGCTGAGGATTTCCAAGTTGAGAAGCGATTGGAGGATATCCAGCTTGAGGGGATGGCTGAGGGTGCATAAACTGAGGAGCGGGCTGAGGATATCTAGCTTGAGGAGTGAGTTGAGGATGTCCAAATGGAGGGGAGGGTTGAGGATATCCAAACTGAGGAAGTCCATTTTGGTGGGTTTGGACCGGTGGTACGATATGATAAGGGTGGTGAGGAGGCACGTGGTGAAGTGGATGCCCAGAATGATGAGCATGGTGAGAAGGCACGTGATGAATATGATGAGGATACCCATAATGGTGAGGATGGTGCGGATACCCATAATGATGAGGGTGATGAGGATACCCAAAATGCTGAGGGATATGAGGATATCCATATTCGTCAGCGCGATGAGGATACCCATACTCGTCAGTGCGATGAGGATACCCATACTCGTCAGTACGATGAGGATACCCATACTCGTCAGTACGATGAGGATACCCATACTCGTCAGTTCGATGAGGATACCCGTATTTGTAAGGGTGGTACGGGTTGTATCCACCCATTTGATGTACCTAAGAATTAAGTAAAGAACATTTATTGTGCGTGGTGGGACAATCTTTCAATTAAGTACACTTAAAATAGCCAGATTTAACGTTGTTAAAAAATGTTGACGAAAGATGATGGATAAATCAATAAAATACTGTGGATATCAACAAATAGACCATATTTTCATCGCAATAAATTGATTCGAATTACTGAAGTGATCAGAAGATGAATATTCCATTGAATGGGGCGAACAACTATCGATCATTAAATTGACTTTGTGTAAAAACACAATCATGCCGAATTATAATAAAAAACCCTTTAATGATCGTCAGTTTTTGAGGCTTAAGTCACACCTAATGCCATGCTGAGGTATCAATTCATTTTTAATTTCAACCCAAAGCATATTGAAAGCCCCAACATACATGAAACTAAGTTGTTACCCACATCCAAAAATCTAAGAATAATCGTCTCGCATATTTTCTACCATTAATATTCCTCAATTAGCTTTCATGTTATCATTCATAAGTATAAAAACGTAATTAAGGATGTTAACCTGTTTTATATGCTCGTCAAAAATGAAACTTATTCGTTTTATCAGGCTTTAATTGATAGAACGTATTCCAATCATGTGGTCAAGATTATAATTGTTATCTTCTGATCATTTGAATCGAACTAACCTGCGACAGAATTAGAAGAGTTAGTTTTTACTGTTATCCAACCAAAACTGAAAATGTATGTTTGTACATCTCGAAATCATTTATTCGCGATTAATATAAACAAGTTGAATTAGAGGTCGAAGAAACTACCTGAAATTCTCTAAAATGCCAATGATTGTTCGCTGTTAAGGTTTAAACAAGAATGAATCGATTTTATACATACAAAACTAGAGAGCTGGTTTGAATCACAATTTCCACGGTTGTTTGATATCAACCCGAAACATTTTTCACGTGCAAGCTAGCCAGCCACAACTTATAATTTCAAACCGACAGATCAAAATCTTGGTGTTAAAATCCCGCATCAAACTGAAGTATATGTAACTGACAGATGCAAAAAATCATCTCACGGGGTATACCGATTAATCTACTGGAGCTCCTTGACTCCGCTAAGTGTAAAATACAACTATTCTATGTTTTTTTGAAGTTTTTATCTTTAGAGTACTTGAATGCGCCATCTCGCACGTGACACCAACAATAGAATACGTGTAAAAATGAAACTATCAACCCTGATAAAATAAATTAACTTTAAAAAAAATGTTAAAAAATAAAACATGCTTGCATGATCAGAGGATTGAACATTCAAATAGAAAATGTAGTTTATAAATACCGGATCGATTCCGAATGCCATATGATGGTACCCTGGGCCGATTGGGCGTAGTCGTGTGCCGGCCCATATTCTTGACGAGTCTAAAATTAATCACACAAAACAGAAAATATATTCATAATTTTGTCATAAAGTCAATTTGAAACCTGGGATACCAATTCAGAATCCGAAAAAGGATTTAGGTACAAAATGGTAAAGAATGGTCGATTCAGACCAAAAGATTTCGAAAGAATCTCTTCACTCATAAATGTGGTATAATTAATATCTTTACATTGACAAAATCCAAGAATCCAAATAACTTTAATCGGTGAGTTAAATCCTAAATGATATTCTTGATTGATCCAAAAGATCGTACAGCATATCGATATATTTTACATCTGAGAAGCGGACGATCTTAGACGATAATAAACGTGTAAAATATACCCAATATTTGAACAGCAGACGAGCAGTCATTAAGGAATGTTATAAATAGCCATTCAGTTTTCTATTGGTTATCAAGCTACCCGGAAAATCGTGGCCAAACAGTGAGAAATTTAAGTTGAAAGGTTTAACTATAAATATGTTTAAGTTAGAGTGGTAAAATTCCATGCCAATCCTCAACCTTACCAATAATCGTTCATCGTTTAACCTGATAAAGCTTTTTTTAACAAAAAAACATTTAGAATAATGAAACGCATGTCAATTGTCCGGAATATGAATCATGAAACATCCAATTCTCCTGATAATATACTAAATCCAATGCTAGCCAAATCATCCTACTCGAATATCATAACTTAACTCTAGGACAAAAAATTTCTCGGGTTGTGAAACCAAAACCATCGAGGTTCATCCAATATAAAGCCAAACACCAAGGTTTCCAAAAGTTTATGTAACATTAGAATGAATATCGTTCTTGAAGGTAAAAACTGGTCTAATTTGACTTCTCAGGGATGAAGTTTTTTGAAAAAAAAGACTATTAGTGGGAATCAATTTTGTTGCTTCCGTGAAATGTTAATCCAAATATAAGTGAGATGAGGGATTCAGAAAGTCACATCGAATGGAAGAAATATATCACAGAACTAAACAATACGAATTAAATCGACAAACCTTTAAATTAAGTTTAAAGTAAACATATCTATCATTCGTTAATCTTGAAAAAGAAAAGTGAGATTAGCGAATCTAAGGTTGTCAAACCAATGACCATGCGGTACAGTCACTCGATAAGCCAATAACTCACAACTGAAGTTAAAAGAAACTTCATGCTAAGGATGGATTCGAGGGAGAAGAAAGCAAATCATCTAACAACCCAGGGTGATCGATGAAGGGATTAACGAAACTCACAGATGCTAGTTTTTCCTCACGATGTGAAGGAGAATCGGAAAACTTCAAGACCAGTAAGTCAGGGGTAAGTAAATAAATTTTATGAAGAAAAGAAGAAAACTCTTATCGTACACGCTGAGATAACTATTAACGACAAATCTACTGCTTAACGGTTTGCTGTATAATTATTTAAGTCAGCCAAAAAAGGTTACAGTACTCATAGATTGCTGTATTAAGACCAGACGCCTCTTCTAGATAAAAAGGCTCAAAGGAGCAAAATCAAAAACCAGAAAGAGACTTTAGGAATATAAGCATATGAAGGGAAGCACGGGCCATACCCTTTACCAGCAAGTAAATCAGAATGGTCAATCACCCGGTGAATCACGTGGCTTTGCCGATATCTGCCTTGATGTCAAAGTTCCATGCTGTGAGGAAATCATGCGATAGGCATGGAAGACAAGATCAGCGTTAAAGGGTAGAATTGTTGAAGTTCAAACACTAAACCGGAATCGGAACCTTGAATAAATCAAGGTGAGCCTAAAGCTTCTTTTTGGGTTGACAGTGAAACAGGGAATCCCATGAACGTTTTTGTAATCGGTGGGGGAGGGGAAGGGGTTGGCTGATGAAGGTCACTCTTCTTTCACAAACATAAGTTCGGTGTATAGCCGATAGACCTAAAGGTCATGGATAACTCTGTAGGGCCCTTAGCTTAGGGCTTTGCTAAAACCCCATCGAGATAGGTATGTTGCGTCCCAGAGGTTTGACCTTGAAGATGCTTGATAAATACAAGTTTGACAAAGTTGAGGCCATAACTGTTACTCCAGTGGCTGGTACAATGCTCTCCAAAAGCTCACCAACTGTTCAGGGGCCTATGCCTTACAAAGCTCTGTAAGAGAGGTCGAACGAAGACGAAGCTGCAGGGTAGATGGTTCAAATGATGAGAAGATTGGAAGTGATGGTGGATCGCGGGCTTCGGAAGAGATGAAAATTTAAGAACTACTAGCTCTTATTGGGAATAAACTGATGGTGAGGTAATGGTTCTAAAGATACATGGCCGAGGACATCCACACATTTCTTAATTCTCCACAGAATCATAAAGGACAAGCTGAAGAAGTTTAAACAAATTCAGTAATTGCATTCAATGGAATCTAAAACAAAATTAAATTATCAGAACGGTGAATTAGTTCAGGGGCATTTCAGTTGATCACCTCAAGTGTCTTCTCAAAAAGAAGTAACTGCGAGGGTCTTTAACAGCTTTGATGGATCCAAAGCGTTCTAAGAACACTCAATCTAAATGAAGCCTAAGAAAAGTTAATTTTTTTTTGTTCAATGTGATCACACCCACATTAAATGGTCTACGCCTGTAGCTAGAGGATTCCAGTTATGACTGAGAAAAAACGTGGAAAAATGACTCGTTAACTTAGAGAGTCATGTCTCTGGCATTACCTCTCGCATTTATCGCAATCAACAACTGACAACATTCCTCACTTCAGCAGGCATTCTACACGTGTTTGTGTGCTCTTGAAGTGATTTTTTTCTATCCCTTCGAGTAGCTTTGATTTTTCGGGGATCCGTTTTTGAAACACGCCAAATTCCAAGAGACTTGTATGATAAACTAAGTTATGCGTAAACACCATTCATTGGCGCTAGCCCAAGCATATATAGTTTATCATTGGAGGACTGCCGATGATGGTGTCGGGTGACTATTTGAGTATCTGAAGCCTGTGTTTTGTCAGCAAGGGCATGATGATTCATAAATGCATCGTACAATCGGACAGCGTTGATAAAATGAATTGTAAGCCGTGTCAGGACAAACTGGTGCAGAAAAATGAAAGGTGAAAAGTCTGGAGAAATAGCTAAGAATTTAGGTAATATATGAAAAAACCAGATCGAAAAAATGAAAAGAAAGCAAAGAAACGAGCTATAAAAACTCAAATTTTCAAACAAATACCTTTGCGAAAAAGAGGAACACAGCTAGGACACTAGTCGTTAACATGCCTTGAGAACCCCTAATGATGTGAACTGCACATGCTCTTTCTCAACGAGTTCACACCTCTACTCTAATGTGTGATGTCATATTAATGCGCTCATCTTAATTATTTTAATGATTACTTTCGATATCACACTTCCTAGGGTTCACAGTATGTCAAACATGCTATTAAGATTTCTAAAACAGAAAAGAAATTAACACCAATAGCAGTCCACTGGTAAATTAATACTCGAGTTGAAGTACATCATTAAAGAAAAGTATTAACGTTATTGCTGATCAGAGACCTTTCGTTGATTGAGACGACAAACAAATCCTTAACGAATATTAAAATAACTGAGAAATATTTGTCGTTAATAAAAATTAATTCAAACTAAAAATAACTGTCTATACGCATGGATTGGATTAGATGACGTATGCGTGTAAGCATTATAGAATTTTTAGTGTTGGTGTCTATAATCTTAAGTGATGCTAAATGTCATCAGCGCATGGCTCATAAATACTGCAAGCATCCATATAATTCTATTTTAACATACAAACCACTTGGTCATTAAAATCTTGCATTTGTTGAGCTTTAATGGAAGACTGATATAGTAAACCGGTTGGAAACATCTTCTTCAAGACACGTTAAAACCAACCCGTTCTATTAAAAATGACTGCATCAATATAATCAATTTTATGACGTAACGATTTGTGATTTTTTATTTCATTTATCCAGATAATGTTACCATTTAAATAATCATCATGTAGTACAACTATAATTTACTTTATTAGTATTTTTACATATTTTATCTCCGTATTTGTGTCGTAGATTAGGAATCTATTCGTTAATTATTGTCTCATTAATAGAATTACGCCGCACATATACCAGCCGCATCAATAGTACTTAGTATCAAACAAGTCATATTAAGTATCGTAAGCTATAAATGCCCTTAATGTCACCTGTTTTACACTAAGATCTCTATTTCTGTCAACACACATGTATTCGCATCAATTTCTTTGTGTGAGGAGCATTTTGGTTGTGTTAAGGTCGTTATAAGCATGCGCAAGTCTACCACCTTGAAAATTTTATCGCTTATTTTTAGCATGTCTTATATCAGATGCCCTAAGCCACCAATGCAAACATATTAAATCATTTTAGAAAGACAATCAGCTCGTGCTTAATCGATGGTATTTCATCTTGTTGAGGTTAAATAAATGAGCATTATAGATGTGAATTCAGGTGTCTGTCATATTTGCATGAATGATTTAGAATGGGGCTCCATAATCATAATAAACTGAAACCTTTTCACCAATTGTTGCTTTGGATGTCTTGTTTACGCTGCTTTAATCGAGCATTCACTGGATATGAGCAGCTGGCTGTGTCATAATTTATGAGAGTAACAGCCCTGATAACGCGGTCTAACCCATCGTCAATGGAAATATTGTTTTCGCATAGCACGAGGATTTTAATACATGAAAAGATGATACAACTAATTTTAACACAGTATATTAAAAAAATACACATCATATTGTCAAAATGTAATTATACTTCATTTTCGGTGCAGTTTCATTGCTTTGCAGTTCCCACACGATATTTGGCGGGATGATCACACTACGATAACCATTAGCATGCGAATCGCTCTTCAGGACGTCTGCCTAATCTAATTCATTTTACAGGGCTGATTATTTAGCTCGAAATATCTTTATAGGATGGAATCATTTATCAATTGTTCATACTCTTGGCCGGTTTTCTAGAGATTCAATTGTTTGAAAACATATTTGGCTATCGCCTACCGTGAGATATCCCTTTAGTTCTGAAAAATTCACCCAATATATTTTGATTCTAATCAGGGTATTCTATATCATGAAAATTTCCATTTATTGGGACTGGATTTCATTTAGAATGATTTGACGCCCTCTAAATACCAAGAATTCTCTATAATCTAAGGGTATGCACAGTAAAATAATAGCTGCAACTCTAATTCGATCAAATTTTTGGGTCAGATTATGATATTCTAACCTTCAGTCTTACTCTATCGGAACTCATGCATCTCTAAAGTAATCGTTCAGCAATTTATAATCTGATTTCGATTACGATGAGCATCATTCGAATTCTAAAAGTAATGTGCTTTGGATAACTTCAAATATGGATAATGAAAAAGTAATAATTTGTGTCGGACATAGATGAGGCTTAGTCCACTTGTAAAATTCGTTCTATGACCCATAATTTGTATTGATTAACCTGTGACTCATCTTAAGTTTTCACCGATTTAATTATCAGATATCTGTCAACAGATTTATATCGCTCTACTAATGAAATATCAAGGGTTTATATGCTCAATGTTTATTTTTATATTAAAATCCCTGGCTTCAGTGAAATCTTTTCTAACCAAACGTATTCTCATACATTTACGAATTCATATTAGGACTATTTCGTCATGGGATTTGATTGCATATGTGTTATCCCAGAACATGTTGATGTAACTTGATCCTAGACTGTTTGTACTCAAGGAGATTTTGATAATCATTTATCTGGTAAAATTAGGGACTGTTCAGTCAAGATAGAGCCTGTGATGTATATTCAGCTCGAAATTTTTGAATTATTCCGTTCGTATGAGAGCTACACCAAGGGATTTTTTACGATTCATGTATAGGTAAACAGACCGTCAATTTATCGTAACTCATAAAGTAATGATATTTTTGGTGCAAATCGGAGTATATTTTGCCGTCAATATGACCTCGGATATGGGTCACACTATGGAGAATGTTGGGATGCTTGTATAATTTTTCAAGAACTGTGATTCTTCCAAAACCCACTTTAGGATCTGGTGTTTCCAAATTCAAATGTAATACACCGGAGTTAATCTTAATATCGCATAAACAGACTTATTCTCCCCATAAATTGAGCATATAATATTAGGTGTAATCACGCATTAATTATTTTAAAATTATTTTGATGTAGGATATCTGTTCTGAAAGTTTAGATATAAAAATTACACATTTATGATTTTTAAACGATCACATTCAGACAGCATCACCTTTTAAGCCACAATGGTCACTTTCAAAGATAAATTGAATTTATCCTCCACGATAAATGTCTACATCTTTTTGACTCTTTCAACAAAAAATTTACTTTAAATAGAGTGGAAAATCGATCTTCAAGCCTTTAAAATATAGCAGAAATGAGAAACATGATTTAATTTGTCCCTAATAGATATCCGTGGTTCTTTGGTTATCTGAATATTTTAAACCTAGCTTCTAACCTATTTCAAAATTTAGATCCTATACGGATTTATATATAATTTTTTCGTAATTTTTCTTGATGACGTATTTTAAATTATATCGTCCTCGATCTCAGCAAGCTTATTTCAATTCTCAGAATCAATATTTTGTCACGTTTTATTGACTATGTCAAACACTGTTAAATATCAATCAATACTGAACCAAAATACGTAACATTGTGGAGTCATAGTGGTGAGTCTCCATTTACAAGACACAAAATGTCCCATAGAAATCACAGTTTGATGATATTTACCTATTTTTTGACCAATGCGAGAATGATATTCCTTTATAAATCATGAGTATGAGCGACAGAAACAGAGTGCCATGGAAATAATTTTAAGTTCTTGATCGTCTGTAAAACTCATATTAAATTCAAGGAAAACATTGTGACATGCCTGTGGGTGTATAAACAACTTCTGAGTTGATCCCAACGAATGCGGTAGGATGTCATACCGGATAGCCTTTGATCCGCGCTCTATTTGTACCAATGATGTTGTGCACAGGAGGGCTGTAAGTCGCAGACTTGCATCTCCTGCTCAGTATCCACTTGATTTTTGCAACTAGTGAATTTAACTTAGATAAAAGTATCTAAGAATTTCCTAGGCTGGTAAAAGCTAAAGGCTAGCTGTGTTGACATCCGGTTTGCCCTGTAAGCAAATAAAATTATAACAGATTTGGTGTTTGTGTCTGATATCCGGTTCGTAAGATACATATCCTCTGAATGTACCTCCATTTCCGCTGATAGAAACAGTATTGTTTTGTCCCTGCAGAATCTTATTGGACAGGGGCGGTGTTTTCTGATCGTTACAACCAAGTCCTGGCTTTCGGATATTCCAACACACATGGGTGAGTATCGTTAGATGTCTAGTATCAGTAATGTATGCAAATCGTGTCGACTTTTTATTTAACTGAGAAGAAATCCATTATTGATTAGCTAAGAATGGATCCCAGAGCGCCTATTTCTGCAAATGGCCTTGGTTTTATTTTAATCAATTAAACTCTCATACAACCTGTTGACGAAGAGAACTGTTCGGCTCTTCAGGTTACCTAAGTCTGGATCATTCATCGATGATGATTTGAAGATGGCACGAATTTCGAAAATATGCAGTAGTAATACATCTGCAGGGGTTCAGTTTTCGCCCTAGGTCGAAAACGTCCTCTGATGCCAAAAAAACGAAATATAGTATCTTGGGTCAGTGGTATTTTTTTCTCTTATTTTATAAAAAAACTTTGAATTTTATCAGATCGAATCCGAATCTCGGCGTAATAAATTGACGATCTGTCCATCCTCATCAGCCCACAAATTTGAATACAATCTGACCATATAAGTGGTAACTTTGGATGTTTGGGATGGTTGAAATCGGATGGTGAAAATTTTGTAGCGTTAAAGAAAAATATAGTTGATTGAAGATTTCAACAGATGTATATGAACAGATACCATTGATTCCTCATTTACGAAGTCATTTTTCTTTCATGGATCATGTCAATTCGTGTTTTATCACATTAACCTAATTTTATGAATCTAAATTCCTTTGGCGGAACTTAATTTGCCCTGAAGTCCTAAATAAATAGCTCCTGACATCTCGGTTACGGATATTCGTGTTGATAAAGTCTCAATTCGATTTATATTCTTCAAAAATTATTGGTACATTAATCCTCTCATGACAGAACCATTTGGGATTTTTAAAAATAATGTTTCGTTAACGGATGTCAGCTTGTCTGCCAATTTTATCTAAAAAACATGATAAAAGAAAATGCATACCTAAATGGGTAGACGGTTGATCTCGTAAAAGTCACGCGTCATCTGATGAAGATGAATGTCAAATATCTATACATTTACTGCACGAATTAACATTGGCGCTTATTTATTAATACGATTTCCCGTGAGGTTTGTTCGATATCACACGAGGATTCAGACTTAGTTACGTTTATTTAATCTATTAATATGTTCTGGTTTAATTTGTGTATTTATCTCAGAAATCCACTTCATAGAGACTTCTCTAATATTCTGTCAGTCATTTCTCTCTACGATCAAGCGTCAGGTTTTTATATTAGCCGAATGATACCATAATAGCTTAAGTTTAACGGTTGGCAATGCTGCGATCCCAAAGGAACAAATTTCCAAGTATTCATTCATATTTGTCCTTATGAAAGGCATGAGATCACCTGAAAATTTGCCTGGTGTGTCTTGTCCTACCATTGTATATAAAATATCAAATAGAATAACAAAATTCATGTACATTTGAGGCGATAGTCATCTTTTCCCTTTATTTTATTGTAGAGCGCAAGATCAAGTCTAGAAAATGAGAATGTAAAGGAGGGTTCTCTCCTCAACGCAGCAAGAAAACAAGTGAACACCTACTCAATTCAAAGATAAATGTTATTCCCAAAATATAAACTATCCCTTAATAAGTTCTGAAATCAGTTAATCAAGAACACTAACCAAATTATGAAGAAGAAACTGTACCAATGTTTATTTTATCATTTTTTGAAATATTGTCATTTTATACAATATATAAGTTACGAGACAGTTTCTTGATAATTAACTGGTGTGTATATTGAAATTATTTAATTTCTTTAAGCTTCACGAATGATTTTATCGGCTTGAGAGCCCAATTCATGGAAGTCATTTTGTGTTATTAGACGAAAGCACCGATTACCGCGAGTACTGAATATGATTCTGTTGGTTTTTTTTTATCGTGGTTTCATATACATTTATTTCATATCTTTACTGTACCCAAATTCTAATTTACAAATTGTTTCATTTTTAAGACAGTAAACGTTTGAAGCCCCGCGATTGACATCTCACCACCGGTTAGAAGAAATTATCACAGGCAGACGAAATAATCTTTCAAAGTTGTCATCTTCTAAAAATATATTTGAATGAGTTGTGTTGAAGCACTTTAAAAATCCATACATGAAAAAATTAAGAATGTTCTAATAATTTATGATTTAAACTCGAAAGAAATTCTGTCGAATAGCGTGTGATGGGTTAATAAATCTTGTGCAAATCACATTATTCTGGGTATACATGAAGGGGAATTATTTTGAATGTTATATTATTCTAAAAAATAAAATTGTTTTGCATTTTAATTTAAATATGGATTGATGGTGCATATGAAACTATAATTTTTGGGTATTTGCAAGAAATTATCTTAGATCATTTTAATCATTCTCCATATTTATCAATAGGTTTTACAGGGTTTTCATCCTAAACCTCACAACAGTAATATACAAATAATTTTTAATAGAATGACACAAAATATTATTTTCAGACATTTATACATGAACCACCCAAACATCTTTCTCGTTTTGCATACTTTGAAGAAAAATGATGAATCACCATGTATCATACAAAATTCGTGAATTCATGAGTGCAATTAATACCGCATTTGATCAGGGGACACCGATGGATCTCATCGGCTACTTCCATTAAACCAAGACATATATTGGCTAATTCATCAACAATAAGATTATAGAAAATTAAGTTATGCTTTTTTTAATTTGTTCACACTATAAATAAAAATTTAAGCGCGATTGTCATTTTTCGATATTATCAAGCAACACTTTTCGTAAAGTGTAAATTTACTTTTGACTGAATATGTTAGGGTAGGGTAAGGGCAGATGTTAGGGGAGAGTCTAACTTATACGACTAAGGTTGGCACAAAATTCGCAAG
>JWZT01003127.1:159789-173345 GCA_000827895.1 Thelohanellus kitauei | reverse complement strand
GCATGTAATTACACAATTTTCTGATCTAGATGTCCGAGTTTCCGATGTGGACATTCAAAAGTTCTTTCTTTGTATTTTTATTGATAAAAGTAAATGAAATTTATAGATTCTACATTTTAGTGTGTAGAAAATATGGAGTTTGATTTTCGAGTCTAATATGAGCAGTAGTTAACTAAAATTGATTGGAGTCTAACAGAGATAATCTCCACCATTTATCATTTACCTTCTTACAATAAAAAACACCAAATGGAACTTTTGAATATTTGCATCGGAAAATCGGAAATCTTGAACGGAACATGGTGTGATCATTTTAAAATTAAACAGCATCTAATACCAGATTTACACAAAAATAATTTTTGAAATGGGTATTTTGCACAAAGTATCGATTACCGATGAATGCTACCATTTCCTCGTGTAGTTTTATGGATTTAAATTTGTGTTAACCAGATTCAAGGACCGGATCTGTTGAAAACATAATAATTAGATCATCAAGCACAAACGTCTTGTTATCACATCAAATCATATGTCGCCGTTTTAATTGCTGCCTTTAGTCGAATGAAAATTAACGATACATCCGTTTATTCGAAATTATGTTTTTTAAGTTAAAAGTAAAACAAAATAATTTTTTCAAAATTATTTCATCTATTTATTGGTATCTTTCTTCAGCTTGACATCTTGGGCTAAAATCCTCATCTGTAACCTCCCATTCCACCCTAAATGTAAGAAAAATTAAAAATATACTAAATCTTAATGATTGAATTTATCAAAAATTGTTTTTCAATATGGCTACATTTTTAATGTAAAAAGAGCAGGAATCTCAAATCACAGAAACAACTGCTATTGTAGCGCTATATTGTGAAAATTATTAAATTAGGGAAAAAGTGTCGATTCTGCATAAAAATCTTATTTAAAGTAAATCCCATTAAGATATACTTGATTGGTTGGGCTCGTTGAGGTCGAGTTTAATACCAATCAACATTATGCCTTTAAAATCATCAGTTGAGGATAATACCGAAACAAAATATGATTTTTCAGGCATTTTAATAAAAACAAGGCGGGGTTTCAATAACTCAAATATTGAAACTTAAGTCTTTTTGGATTAAAAATCTCTTACGAAACAATCGGACAAATACGTATTTGAAACGGAAAGATAATTGTAGATATGATTTAAGAAAAAATTTGATGGATATCATTCATGGATACAAAATAAAATAGATGCAAACAATAAGATGAGGATATTCCAGAAAAAACGATCAAAATATAACAACGTATTCATCTGAGTACTAAGGTTCCTAAGATAAATGTTCCATCATGGCATCGATCATTCGATATGGATCCAACAAACCAAAATATAAACAATCTATTTTTCTGAAATCTTTTCGCACTTTTTAAATAAGTTCAGTCGACACTTCGAATTAAATGTTTATATAAGAAGAAATAATTTGTGACATTTTGAAGGTTAATAAAATCAAATATGCTTAGGCATTTCTCTCTCGAATGCAGAAAATTAAATTATTTTTGGCGATAGTGATCAGTACGTATAGGGCAGCCAATGTGAGTGACACCGGGCAGCATGGTTCAAAAAATATACGTTAACAATTACTAGTTATTATTCGAACTTGAAAGTTAAACCAAATCTATTAGAAAATATATTAAAAAGAGCTTCAAGTTACCATTTGAGGGAACCCAAATTGTGGAGCTTGCTGTGGGAACCCAAATTGGGGAGCTTGCTGTGGGAACCCAAATTGGGGAGCTTGCTGTGGGAACCCAAATTGGGGAGCTTGCTGTGGAAACCCGAATTGGGGAGCTTGCTGTGGGAAGCCAAATTGGGGAGCCTGCTGTGGGAACCCAAATTGTTGAGCTTGCTGTGGGAACCCAAATTGTTGAGCTTGCTGTGGAAATCCGAACTGTTGAGCTTGCTGTGGGAACCCGAATTGGGGCGCTTGCTGTGGGAACCCGAATTGGGGCGCTTGCTGTGGGAAGCCAAATTGGGGAGCCTGCTGTGGGAACCCGAATTGGGGAGCTTGTTGCGGGAATCCAAATGGAGGACCTTGTGGAGGTCCAAATTGAGGTCCATGCTGTGGAAACCCAAATGGAGGACCCTGCGGAGGTCCAAATTGAGGACCAGGCTGTGGAAACCCAGACATAAAAGGGTTGCCCATCTGTCCTCCAGGGTTATACGCCTTAGAATTAAGATATGAATATTTACAATCCAACGCGTATTTTAAAAAAATAAAAAGGAGGTTTAAATTATTTAAGAAATATTGATAATACATGGTTGAAAAATTAACAAAATTATGGCTATGTTTCCAATTGAACCTAATTTATTCATGTAATAAAAACTTAAGTACTCTTAAGGGAATATGCATGTTCAGTTTTTAGCTGATGCTGGAACGTTTGATGATGGTGTATTCATGCAGAGATAAAAAATCGAAAACAATACCACTTTATCGATAGAATATCAGTTTTTGAGGTCAGCCGTAGCCTCTTGGAGTGGTCTGAATATATTCATATTTATTAAAGACCCAAAGTTGATTGGATATGCCAATTTCCGCTAATTTCACGCATTACCAGCATGAGTGAATTAAAACATGTTGGCTTTTTTTATCTTTTATGAGCGGTTCAGAAGACTATTGCTGGTTTATCAGAACTATTCATGAATAATCTAGAAAAGATAGAAAATATAGGTGCACCGGATGAAAGCGCCACGCATTTCTGCAAAGCATTTCCACTTATTAGGAGTTGGTTAATATAATATGGACCTATCTTGTTTTTTCAAATAAGAAAGGGATATGGACAGACAATTATTTAGTCAAATTATAGAAAAATCTGGCTAATCATTCTTTACATCTCAGAAATTTAAATAAATACACACAGGTATGAACACTCGAGCTGGTAATCATGACTTAATCTTTGAGAATGCGCGAGGAAACCAGATGATTCAATGTTAATATGAATTAAAAATGGCTTAACCCTGAAACAGTTTTTGTAAAAAGTTAACAAGAATTATTTTAAAAATATTAACTAAGATTGATGAAAAAACAAATATAAAGAAAGACAACAAAACATTTTGACCAAATTGTGTATTATTACATTAAACCATTTCCCGTTGCGAAACTCAGACTTTTAGGCGTGGAAATCAAAAAGTTCTTTTTTTGGTATTTTTGTTATAAGAAGCAAACAAAATTTATGAAGATTCTATCTTATATAACTTGTTGAGAATATGCCGTTAGATTATCGAGTATAATATGAGCAATCGTTTTCTGAGATTTGCCTGAGCGTAACAGCAACAATCTCGACAACATTTATCATTTACTTTCTTATCATAAAAAATTACAAGAACTTTTGAAAGTCCACGTTTGAAAAAGTAAGAAATTAGGAACGAGAAATAGTGTAGGATCTAATTATTCACAGTCGATAAAATCTAAATAAGGGAACGGATAAATTAATTTCGGCGCTTGTTTAAATACAAAGACCGAGCGGTTTCAAACTATCTGCCTGTCAAGTTCAAATACAATACCTTCATGAATCTACATATCAAAATAATTAGATTATAGTTTCTTCAAAAATAATACAACAAAAGATAAAAGCGGTAACTTGATTGGGGCACCCGTAAAACACAGATCGTGCAATTTTGGGTTTTTAGGATCCATTTTATATTGATTTGTATAAAAACTTTTTTTGTGTATTTTGAGTAGATTATCACTCGAACTATAATCAATAAATAGGCCTCAAAAATAATGTTTTTATCATAAAAAATATTAAAGAAATAAAGCAGTTACAAATATGAAAATATTAAGATCAAGAATTGGTGTTAAGAATCACAATCATTTTTAGGCGCTATAAAATACGCAAAATTAATTAATTTATAAAAAAATGTTTATAAATACCGGTTGCATTGCGTTTGATGGTTGATGATGCCCCATCATCCCTTGAAATTGATGGGCCTAAAAATTAGTCATGCGAAATTCTAAAAATATATTCAGAATTAATTTTGTTCGGAAAAATAAAACTTACATCAGAAAAATTCATTAAAATACAAGAAAAAATTTATTTGTAAAATGGTAGACCTACTGATTGATACAGGCCCAAAGAAAATAATGGTCCATTGTCTGACAATCTCCTTCAAATATTGAATGATTATTCGTTTTACGCTTACAGAAAAGCCCGACAAACTATGCATAAATCGGCCCATGTCTTTAAATGACATCTCTTATGTTTTGAAAGTATGTGGAGTTCCCGTATGTACACAAATGACACAGGAGTATGGTGATACCTGTAATCTAAAAAATCAACAACAGGAACATCATGTGTAATGCGTAAACGAGTACTAACAATGATTTCGCAACTATAGTAAACCCTGTCGGATTTCAGTCATTGGGGGAAAGATTTGGAAAAAAATAAGCAGGATTCTCAAAAAGCTGTGTTAAAATGCAGAAAACCCCATGCGTTTTACTCAAAATAACATGGAAATTTAGATTTCACTTTATTTGGCGCAGTGATTAGCACTTCATATATCTTTTGAAATTAGTATGTTCAGATTTATGTACTTTAAGTTCAAAATGAACAATTGCATTTTTAAAATCGCCTAAAATCTCGTCCACTGGCAATGAATAATCGATTCCATATATAGAAACAACACATTAAAGATACTAGACAATTTCTTTCTTTTTTTTAATGCGAATTCTAATTTTGAATATCATCGTTTATTTTGCGCATGATAAGGGATGTAAAAACGAAACTAACGAAATAATCTGAAGTGTTATTTCTAGTCAAAATACAAGAAAATTGTTTTTTGGCT
Source organism: Thelohanellus kitauei (assembly GCA_000827895.1). Taxonomy (NCBI): domain Eukaryota; kingdom Metazoa; phylum Cnidaria; class Myxozoa; order Bivalvulida; family Myxobolidae; genus Thelohanellus; species Thelohanellus kitauei. Next base: position 168,544 of record JWZT01003127.1, on the reverse strand, counting down.
TAAAGATAGGCAGAGTTTAGTGTATAAATCTTTAATTCTCCAAGCGACTGGATGTATTCCGCTGAGGCTCTTTATGAATGTTGATATGAATTCATGCTTTGGCTGTGAAAAAACATTTGAAGATTGTCAATTTCCTATCAGCTGTCATCTTTATGACAAAATCACCCTCGTTCAATCAGATCTATAATTTTTTTGAGTAATACGACTTTTTTCACTGAAACATGATTTTTGAAGCATATTAACACAGATATCTTTTTCATTTAATCTATATTCTTAATCGCATGCAATTAAAATGATTCGCTTCTAAAATCAGCGGTCGATTTCACAAAAATCGAGACGTTAACGGTCTGTGCAGTCATAAAAATAACGGAGGCATATCAAACACAATGATTCACAGTGTCTGGTAGAAGATTTGATTGTATATCTTAACGAAAAACCCTCCCCCATATACGAAGAATGTCAACTTCACCTTCCTCTATTCAGGAAGTCATTTGGAAAGTAAATTTATAAAGAGACTTTTGGTAAAACTTCGCTTCAAATATGAAAATATTAATAATTCACTTATTTCTGATGCTGATTTATGCAATTAAATCATGTTAAAAAGAAATGTTTGTGTCGGATGTAGTTGAAGATTTCATAATAGAGCCAGACAAGATGAACGTTCATAACAACGAATGCCAGTATGTCTGGTGGAATGAACTGATTTCATCATCCGAACAGTATGCTGGCTGTAAATAGTCCACGTAAAGGTAAACACGTTTGCGACAATCCGGTAGAGCGTGGTGGCGCTCAGATGATGACAAAAACTTTTATCAGGCTTTTAGTTTGAGTTTTTATGTTTTTCTCCTCATGCACACTGGTGTGGGGTATTCAAGGCAGTGGGAACAGGTTCACATGAGATATCAAGTATCACAACCACCATGCTACATCTCGATCTTTTTACACATTCTATTAGTGGCCGATAAACAAATTATGCTTATAATCACCGTTACTTCCGATACAACACAACTAACCACACACCTTTTTTGACTAACAACCACCATTTTTAAGGATACGTGCCAACTATGTTCATCGAGCCACGAATCCTAGAGAAGAATCAAACCGACATCCCCACAAATTTTCATTTCACAGAAGCCAGATCACAGACTTTCGCACCAAAAACATCAAAAATTTCGTCGAGTTATACAAAGGCCGACCGCGATACCATAGACGACATGGGTCAAGTGGGATATAGGTCAGCGTCTCAAGAAGTCTGCTCCCAGCCCCTGAGGCTGCAGCAGACCGTAACACAGCTATGGGTTTTTATACTCTTGAGGCAATACCTTGCTAAATATAGTAGTGATTTGCACTATTTTCTTGCCATTACCTCGTGAACCACGAGTGGCAACATTACATGTGCAATTTGTAGTCATATTTAGAGACAGTGCCTGTAATACTCCAAATTGAGGCGCTTCTACAGCTTCAGAACAGAGTCGAGCTAAACGCAACACATTAGAGGCTCATCTGAAACCGAAAGCCCCTTCATTAACGTATTGGACCATATTCGAATAAGACAGGTCTAAAGGCTCATTTGCCAAGTGCACCGTTACGGATTCAACAGGAAACCCGAATGCCCGAAAGCTGAAGAACGAGTGAAAAGACTTCCATAAAAGGCCTAGACACTTAATCTTCACAAAGGTTTGAAGCGTGCCAACAAATTTAGCGAGATGATAAGTGCCTGCAATCGTCAGAGGGATCTCAAGAAAGCCTTCTACGGAACACTCCTCAAATACAACTGAACTGGTTTGAACAGAAACAACATTCGTTTCCTCTCCTCACTTTCTCCTGATACGCCCGCAGCCGTGGATCTCGTAAAAGCCCTAGCAATCACTTGCCAGATCTACGTTGTTTGTGTAACCTGTATATTGGGTTATTTTTTCTAAATGTCATATGACAGACAACGCACAACTTCAACACATTCACATCCTCAGTCATCACTAAGAAGTTAACCTAGTTGCAGAAAAACTTTTGACGAGTCAGAGTGAATGAATTTGCAGGAATCCGAGGAACAGGAATCCCATAACCTATTAATGACGATAAGATAGGAGGCGATGAGGGGGGGGGTTTGAAAGACTTTTACCAAGTTAAAAAGGAAAGAAAATATTGAACAGAGAAACAAATGTGTTAGAGTGGTGGATCTTGTCATGAATCCAAATTGACCAAGTACACCATTGGTGTGATATTTTAAGGAGAAATAGAAGATTAATCAATCTACAGTGAACCAAGGAACGATCTGAATATGATCTTAGATTAACCGCCAATTACTCATGGTCGAAATTCAAAAGCCATTGAACTTTGTATACCAATGAGAAGAGAATCACACAAATCAGGAGCTAATCGTTGAGAAAGCCGGGTATCCACGAATGCCTTAAGGAAGTAAGTGCAGAGACTGATTCAAGATCAAAAATTTAGGGAGAGTTTGCAAATTTAAAAGCAGCTGAGGTTGGTCGGACGGCCATCTTGAGGAATGAAACGGAATTCGGTTTTATCAAACCCAGAGTCAGGTTGTCGTTAAAAATCTACTTTTATGACATCCTCAGCATAATAGTAGAATTCTAAAAGGTGAGATCCAGGATGAATTATACAGCCCTTATGTTATAGGCTGCTAAATTTATACACAAGGCCCTCCTGGAGAGAAATTCTAAAAACGACCGATATAGCAACAAAAGCAAACGCTTTTCAGACATAAAGAGATGGACAGACAGACACTCCTCTTTGCTACTCTGTGAATGGGCGTTTCTATGTTAAATTTCGAATAGCCAACCATCCAGGGAATATCGGAGCTTCCAAGAGAGCCCTTTAGTCTAAGTTGTTTATGTTTTAGAAGTACCCAGATAACCCTCGATGACCTCATCAGTTTCACGAATTGAATTTTCGAAGTTATTAACCAAATGGGAATAGTTTCCCTTGTAAAAACACTGAACTCTGAAAGTTTACTTGTTGGTTGGCAATACCACTAAAAATGCTTGATGGGTAGATGTTGCGGGCTGAAGACCGAAGTTCTTCACCCAAACATTAGTTGTCAAGAGCCCAGGGTTCATATCTAGCTTGCCGAAACTCATCACTTAGTCCCTCACCAAAACAGATTTGAGATGTAACAATTTAGCCCTACAAGGCCGAGCTTGAGAAGGTTCCGGAATGAAAGGTTAGACAAAACTGAGGCCATAATCTTCATCTCAAATATCTAGTACAATTTTGGTCAAATGCCATCGAATTTTTTGAGATCATTGCCCCTTACTTAGCTCTAAGAGATGCATCAAACGACTCCGAAAATAGAGGAAGATATTACCAATGGTTTGATAATCGGAAATCGAGATAATTAGGCGGTACGCGGAAGAGACGATTGGGTTAAGAAAGACGAGCACTTGTAGGCGATGAGCTAGTGGATGAGAGAATTCTCCTTGGTAGATAGAGACGAGGATAAATACAACGATATAATATTTTTCTAGAGCCATATAGAGGACATATTGTATAGGTGGGAATCATGCGAGTATTATTTTCAGTTGCATCTAAAACAAACTCGAATTATTAGCTTGGTAGATGAGGTAAACAGAAATTCCGTTATCCATCTCAGAAACCTGCTCAAAAAGAGGTAACTGCAAGGATAATCGGACTCCTTCTTGCACGTAATGTTTGCCCTGACAGCTTTACCTATTCGGACCGTTGCAAATTTTCCACTCAATTATATTACATCCCCACATCAAACTCAATTGATGGAACCGGAAGGTTCAAGTCGTGAATGTCAAACAAAAGCTGTAAAGGGACGTTCTCAAACAGATTTAATGCCGAACTCACCACAAAACCTTTGTTTTAGCACCTCACCAAGGACTTAATCGTTTCGTCCGTTAATAGGTGTTTTATTTGTCTGTCGATATCTCGAGAACTCTATCTCCATTCCTCATAGTTTCATCGATTTACCGTCTTACTGTGAAACTAATTTTACGACCCTTCTATGGTTTCGATGTGAAACCATGTTTTGGACTAGAAAATTTAAAGGGATGTACAGAAGGAAAAAAGTTGCTCACTGACGATGTAATAGCGTAGTTGGAGTTCAACAGAATACTATGATGGTTAAACATTTAGATTGGTCTGCAGAAGGGAAATGTTTCAATAAGTTATTATTGCTGTGAAATAGCATTAACGAAAAAAATACAAGTGAGCAGTGACGAGACGACATGATCATGGAGATGCAGGTGTCATTAAAAATAGGCAAATATCAATTATATGAAAAACGATGAAATATGAAAATACGATAATGAACGATCACGATAAAGTAACGATTAGAGAAAAACATCTACGAAAAATGGTTAAACATGTAAAATAACAGATAAACGCGATAAAAATGTGTTTAAAACTTCGAATAAATACCTCTGTAAACAAAAGAAGCAGAAGAACAGCACTAGCAGTCAGCATACCTTGAAAACCCCTAATTGTGCGAATCGCGCTTGCTCATTTCCAACGAGTACACGCCTCTTCTCTAATGCGTGATGTCATGTTAATGTGATCAGCTTAATTATTTTAATGATAATTTTCGATATCACAGACTTGGGGTTTCACGTGTTGAAAATACTCCTCTAAGATCTCAAAACCTGTATATAAAAACAACATCAACAGCATTTGATTAGTAAATGACTGATTGGTTGCACTAAATCACAAGACATAACTCTTGATTTGAATGCAAATAAAATACTGTATTTTTTGGACGGATATGACCAAAAAATAACTTAAAAAATACTGCAATATATGTTTAATATTAATCGTTAATAAAAAGTAATATCGACTATGATCTTCACGTTGGCGCATGCATACGATTTAATTACGTCTACGTATAATCATTTAGGATTTTTAGCAATAGTGTCAATAAGCTTACGTGACGTCATTCGCAATCAGAACAGCTCGTTAACGATCACAAACTTCTTGGTCATTAAGATCTGGAACTCTTCGGATGAAGAGGAAAAGTGAGTCTGTGACCTATGGAACACATTGGATATATTTACATCTAGAACATGAAAACTAACCTAAATTTTATTAACACTAACCGTATCGATTTAACCAATTTTATTACCTGCTAATGGGGAAATTTTAATATCATATATCAATATGATGTTGCAACTTCACGAACCAGTACTGTTACCAAAAAGACTATTAGCAATATAAAATATTTACGGAATTTATTCTGCAGTACATGTGTCCGATGTTATCATTGTTTTTGATCATTGCCCTGTTAAAAGCGCACCCCCATGGTAATTACAGCCACTTATTTCATTCCTAATATCAAACGAATTATGAGAAGTACCTCTAGCAATTAGAAAAATATCACAATAATGTTTAACCCTTTGATTCATATTCCCTTAATACATCTATGTATTTTTCGTTCGTTACCCGATACGCATTTAGCTTTTCTACTCTATCTCATGCTGGTGCTCCGTGGCGTCACCTGACAAATTTCATCATAGTTTGTATTAAAAAAATTTGCTCGGTATTCGCAAAATATCATTTTGAAATAAAAATATGTTGAGATGATTATCTCGTGTTCGACAGATACTATCCGATTTTGTTGAAGAGTAAACGAGCGTTATCGATTTGCATTTGGTAAGGTCGTAGACTGAAATATTTATTGAACGCATTCATTACAGGTTAAAACATTCAGCAATACTTAATAACTTTTTGGTGTTCCCATTATTTCAAAAGATGTCTTGCGCCCGTTTCTCTCAGGCGTTTCTAAATAAGCCATAAACTATGTTAAAATCTGAACTAGTAACAATCTCAATAACTTTAATTAAACCACCTTTGATTTTACATGTTTTCGCCAAATCGATCACACTTCTCACTAGATACTAGTTTTTATTGTCAATTTAGATTTTGTGTTAGGTTTCCATGACTCTCATTTCAGCTGTCATCCATTATCAGGTACACGCTAGAGTTAGATGAGCTATTCATTACTTATAACTGCTCATATATCCTTTTGCGATGCTTATTATCTTCTCTATACATATTTCGTGTATCAAACAAACCAATTGATTATTCTTACATGATTCTACGATTACGAGGTGATACCAACAGTGTTGGTGATGCATATTAATCAAGAATGTCCTGACAATCATTCATTATACTCTAATCATAATTATGTTTCATTTCCTCAGCCTTAACCTATTATTTCAAATGGGATTTCAGTTCAATGAATCGTTAGCCTCATATTAAGTAAATTTGGATGGTTTTGCTTTATCAATAGAAGCATTATTTCTGGTATATTTACTCGATAAATTCTATGATCGGAACCAAAGAGTGTTGTCTTTATTTTCGTTGTGATAAAACTTATGCATTACTCAAAGCAATGGCATGGAAATTTATGATTCTATCTCCCTCATTCGGGAGATTCGCATTACTTTCACACATTGGTTACCTTGTAGATTTTTATATTGAATATTGAATATTCAGGAAAAAATTCATGGAAATAGTAACTAGGAGACAAAATAGGGTATGACTTAGAGATAAAATTGACTCATTTTTAAACGCAATTGAAAACCCCGAAAAAACTACAGATGAAGCTACCAAGTTATATGACGTCAAAGCTTAGGCAGTGTAAATAAACAAGAAAAAACTTTACACAAGGAGAAAGATAAAATATTAAAAGGTAGATTTTTTAAATCCATTCTCAAAAAAAAGATAAAACTACAGTATTTGTTCATATAGACCAGGATTGCCTACTTAGTCAGCTGAAATTAAACCCAAGTTTTGATGATTTTCGAGTCAAAAATGATTATGAACATTCTTTCAAAGATGCTCAAATAATTTCATTACGACATTTAACCAACCTTTTTAACCCGAGGGAAAAATTATTTTATAAGTTTGTCAATCTTAAAGCAAAATTTTATGGATTTATAGGACTTAGGTAATTATTGTTTAATTTTTTTTACGATTAACTAATAGGAATCTCTTCTGCGCCAACAAGAGCAAGATTAGCGGACCCACCAATGAATAAAAAAGAGGCCGAATAATTGCTAATTTTGAGTTATGTTGTGACGTCATTAATCTTACTTAATAATTATATTCTGCATTAGCATTAGATAACGCAAACGCAACACATCAAGTTACTTTTACATCAGTATATTTTTATAAAATATCATTGATGTTAACTTAAACACCGAATGGTTAATGGTTTTGATTTACAAGTCTATGTTTTGATTGGAAACTTCAGAATTTTTAAAAACAATCTTAATATTAGATAACATGAAAAAACCTTATAACGCAAGAAAAACAGTATTGGCAGGTCATAGTATCCTTTATCTTCAACAGTATTCTTTTTCAATCATATTTATATGCTAAGTAAAACCGTGACGTCACAATACATAAATAACGCTATTCCATTATAAACGATGCGTTGACGGAATCGATTGCAACCGACTGTTTGATTATGAGTTGAATTTCTGGAAGCGATTTATTTTTGTGGAATTAAATTATCCTACAATTCCAAAAATTTTGGATATTCTTTGATTTGAAAATATTTCTAACGAAATACTCCATAAACAAATAGGTAGTTTATATATTATAGCATTATCAAGAATCAATGCGAAATTTAAATTTTTTCTAAATTTTACATTGAAAACGAGATGTTATATTTTAAGTTATATTTCGAGTTTAAAGATCATAAATATTATGGCCATGCTCAGATCAACTTTACTTATTTTGGGAGGTATTTTCGGATGTAGAATCTCTCATACACATTTATTCAATAAAAACGGGCTCATGCTACAATAAAATATGCTTCACAATCATACTTTTTCTCATTCTAGATGAGTAGTTCAACATTGAAAATTTTTTTATTTTCGACCATGAGACATTTTGTTGTTGGCCCTCACTTGAGAGAGATTGAAACCCTAAAAAGCAAAATATTCATTTTATAAAAGTACTATTTATAAATCAATTTTTTTTCAAAATTATTTTTGCGCTATTCTACGAAAGATTAGGACTTACAAACCTAACTTGCAATTGCGCATTGATTCGTGATAACCGTCCAAAAAAGTGGTTTCCCCTCAAAAATACAGTTAAGATAAAGTGCAAACTCAGTTTTTATCAGTGCTTTTTTTTGAAATCAAAACAATCCCGGAACGCTCTTCCAACAAATTTTTTATAAGCCGAGAATTTAAAACCAAAGTAAATGTTGATTCCAAAATTAATCTTTGTAAACAAGCCGATTAATATTTGTTTGGCCCTATTTATGAACATATCATTGGTTAACAAAATTAAATTTTGTAAAACTGGAACTAATGAATTTTACATTTTTATTTCATATTTTAAAAGTAAATTCATCTCGAAATAAATAAATTTTAATAAAAAATAGAGATAATATAATTTACAGAATATTCAACCAAAAATTTCTAAGTGATTCAATCAAGATGTCTACGTATTTTAATCAGAATATCCCTATTTTTTTAAAGAATCTTCTTTTATGCGCTCTAGGAAAAGTGCGTTGATTCTATGATACAATAAGTTCAATCGGTGACATTTTTCTGAATTGAAGCTGCTAAGATGGTTGAAATGAGACTATTTTTATCTAAATTAATCATGATATAAATTATATTACTCCTTAATAAAAGAATAAATCTTATCGGAATTAATTTTGAAGGTTAATGACAACTAAAAATATATTATTCCGCCGTTTAAATTCATGAACGTTTTCCGAGCCTTGAAATCTTCCATTTACAATCATAAATTA
>JWZT01003127.1:123359-155679 GCA_000827895.1 Thelohanellus kitauei | reverse complement strand
CCGAACGATTGTGAGATTTAATGGCATGCTAAAAGCTTTAATGCCGTTATTTATCTAGACCCATTTTGAATGTGGTCTATTTAAGGATTTTTTTGGAATCTTCGGTATTAGATGCTATTAAACAAACCTTGACGGAAAAACGTCATAATCTCTTATTTATTAATCACAGCGACATCAGAGAATATTAAGCCATTGATAATGAGTTCTAGTTGAAAATGCAGTGTCATTCATCGCTGTTTCTCCCCAAAAATACAACTATCAACTATAAAAATTATAGCCATAACTTTTTAATCTGGGTGTATACTAAATATCGTTAATTCTCAATACATGTTCCAGAACGCTATTTCACACAATGATTAAGATTACAGTTTCTCAGTGGTAAAATTATCATTTACTTATTTCATCGATGACGTAATCGAAAAAACAGTTATGCCGTGTGGCATTCTACTTAGCTATCGGTTTTATATATGTATCAAAAAGATAGAGGATATAATATCCTTACCTTATATATGCTTTTTTATTAGCGATTAAGGATTAGATAAAATTATTTATGGCATGCGTCATTTTTTGATAACTCTGACGTGGTACTTATTTCTTTATTCTTGTAAATGCGCTTGCTTAGGCGAATTAATTTGACCTGTTCTGAATCCTCAGTTTAAACATGTGATTTTACATATCTTTAGTAAACTATTAACATGAGGATTTCGTCTGTAATATCCAATAACCGTTAAAAGATTAATTGCGACAACAGTTCATCGATAAATAATGCAAATATTAATATGATCGTTAAGAACAATTTTGATGGTTGTATTTGAGGATTTCGCCGACAACGATATTCTTAATTACCTTTATTCTTCCTGAAGGTTGGTCCATGCTGTGTGTGAATTTTATGAGCCCTTGGAGCATATTTGGCTACCTCCTGTTCGTCCAAGCTATGATGAATTTTACCATCCAAGAGGAGGAGTTTCCCGTAAAAGGAGACAAATTAGCAGGTAAATAAGAAATTAAATTAGAATTGATGGTGAGGACAATACGATGTCTTTACATGGGTTCAGCCTATAGCAGGATATGTTCAGCTAGTGATTACTTCGATCCCTTGTTGAAATGTGTTCATTTATCTGCGGAGCCCGGACAGCAGGTACAGCTTTATTGAAATAGGTCTCGAAAACTGATGTGAAAAAGTTTTATGATCGAGTTTTAGATACCGAAAGTATATGTTTTTTAACAAAGATCACAAAAGGGTGTCTCCGTTCCATACAGATGTTTTCAACCCGTTGTTAGTGTTGGTGAAATCTGGCATCCCTTCCAGTGAACTTCACGGAGAATGGCAAAATGTCCTTCTTTCTGTTGCGTTGAAACAAAAACTTGCTGATTATCAGTATTTCTAAACCTTCTGTTATTATCATCGGATTTCGGATCTCTTTTCAAGTTCGTCAATGAGTGCTCGGTGTATTTTTGCATTTACGTAGTTCTCTGTGACAACGTTTTGGATTTGATCGAAGCAAGGGACTCGGGTGATAAAACCACGATCGAAAACAAACTAAACCGGGCTCGAGAGGGCCGGTCTTTTACTTGTCAACTATTTGATTTGGGCTTACGATGCTATGAAAAGGGGCGAAGTTGGTGATATCATTACTCTACTTCCAAACCTATTTGAGATCGAGCTCAAGAGGTTGCCAAGATTCCAGGGAATATGCAATGCTGTGCTAAAATGTGCTCGCATCGCACTCGAACAGATCAAACTTCTTGATCGTGATGGCGTCTTCCTGATGTCAGAAGGTATGATTTTGACCAACATAAAATACTTACAGTAGCCGTAAAAATTCGCGACACCTCTCTCATTCTCTAAACCACTGCTTATTGTATGTTTATACTGCCTTTTTTTAAAAGTGGGATTTTCGGCCATATTTTTATGATTTAAATTTGCCAAGTTTGACGTATTTTACAAAATTTTTAAAGAACACGAGCCATATAACATTTAAAATCTTATCCATTACCTTTAGTTTTCGACATTTTTCTGCCGGCAACAATTTTATTTTTGTAATTTACTCAATGTTGTAATTCATTTACTTTTTAACAAGATTAATGAAATGGAAATTAATCATTTGCATCACATGTACCAAATCCTAGTTGGTTCAATACCTTTTATTGCCACTCCAATTATTTTGTTTGGTAAATTTTATGAATTTTTCATACAGAATACAATCAAAATATCGTTTTGAAACACACTGGGTAATATTACGCCATATCCGCGTTACCAGATTTTTAAGTCGATGAAGTGGATAATTTAAACTTACTATTCTAGTTTTCTTAACGATGCTGATGTTTCTCAGTCAGATTTTTGACAAAAGTTCAGGTTTTAAATAGTTTGTGAATGCATTTTTTTGTCGATATTAGGTCCTAGATACTTTGAACGACGGGTATCGAGGATACTTTGTGGTGTAATCATTATTATTGGCTCATTCTATAATAAAATGGCGGTGTTTTTTCATCAATTTCTTGTAAATTTCATGATTTTCATTTTGATAACGGATCTGAAGTCGCCGATTGCCTTTTATTATATCGAGATAACTGGAGCTAGTTTCTGTTAATGTTTCCGAGACCATCTGAAGTGTTTATGATCTTGAAAAAGTGAAATCTTGGACACGCGTGTTTATTTCATATCTAACTGAGGATTAAAATGATTTATGGCACCGATTGTGTTGACGTTGTTTGAGTTAAATAGATATTTACCGAGATAATATACCAATCATTCTTGTAACACCTGACTAATTCATTACTAAGATTCTTTTAAATGTTTTGGTGATATTTTGTTATCATCGCCTGACTACCTTTTGTATTTTAAAATATTTGGAACAAACATGGCTATTTTAGTGAAACCTAACAATAAGCTCGTCAGTTTATTTTGAATGACTCGAATAGATATCAGTCCTATCTTTGAGGGAGGCACAATTCAAAAACTCAACCTGTGATTATTGGTCATGTTAATTAAGCGGAATCTTTTAATGAATGATAAGTGTTTAGATCAAAAAAGTTATCGAATTCCTCCATATTTCAATTATATAATTTCTAGAAGTTATAAAGCATATGAAGTATGATCCAATTGAGAAGATAATCGAGGGCACTGCATCAACTCAATTGAAAAAAACCCAGACGGCTTCCTCCCTCCAGCTTAGAGACAATAAAGAGCGCCATGGAAATGTGCAAATAAAATAAATGTGAATTAAATATGATATTGTCTCATTTAATTTTCGAATTTTGAGTTTACCATATCTATTTGTGTGGATGTGAGTAATGATCAGATCGGTAGCTTGAACCCAACTCAACTCTTTGCGGCTCTTTTTATCATCGTTTCGGTCAAACAAGTGCAGTTATTTTTGGTTATCATGCTTCTCTGACCTAAATTATTGGTTTCTTCATACCCGTATAAACAATCTCCATTAAATATTTGAATAGTTTTCAAATAAGTCTAATAAGGATTTCCTGTTAGGCATGATCAGATTTGCGTGAGATAAAGTAACTGTTCTGCTACTTTTCCGCAAAGATATTTTCTTTGATTAATTTTCAGTAGCACCGTTGTGCCAAACATACATGCGTAAATAAAACAGTCAGCGAGTGGTATAAAAATGCATATAGCGATATTTTGAGCTAAAAAATAGTAGAAGGATACAGAAGAGTTCGAATACGTAATTACAGAACCTGTTAGGATAAACTCAAGTTCTTAGATTATATATTACTTAAACTTATGAATATCCTTGAAAATTAAGATAAAGCTATGGATAATTCAGATTTCATAAATTTACGAAATTAGATGTTAAAATCGTAATCTTGGTGTCTAGTAATGAAAAATTAACCGTGTTTGATATTCTTTAATTTATGTATACATATCGGAGTTTTAAAACGGCTTGTACTCCTCTCTATGTTCGATTCTCTGAAGTCTACTGTAGATCAACGACTTTTCAATTATTTTTTCGATAAAATACACAATATTTAGATGTATTCCGCCCATACTTAAAGAAAATCCTAGGTGCCATCCTTATACAGAGTTGTTTGTTCACGGAAGGCTATTTAACACTCGATTGCGTTGGCAACAATAATTAGTCGGAAGAAGAGGGTTTTCCCTCATTCTTAGTGTAAATCAACCAATCTAGGTGCCTTCGAAATCATGATATAAATCTTGAATTATTTCTCTAAACAACGGATCGTTTAGGTAATCTTCAATTAACTCAAAACTCTTTATGATATCGTCAGAAAGTAGGAGAAGGCAAACATTTTATGAATTTTCTGATCTCAGAATTTTTTATATATTGAGTTTCCAATCCTAAATTCTATACCGTTCTCCAGATAAACTCGCAAAGTGAAAGAAGCAGAAAGTATGAGTTGTATTTGGAAAAGTTTCTTGGTATGCGTTGATTGTCATTCGCTCGAAATCGCCGAGAGAATTTGTAAAATTAAAATCATTATTAACGGCCAGATAATTCAATATTCTTGAATATGCACCTTGATCGTTTTTTTCAATTAAAGCATAAAAGATTGGAAATATATATCCATTATATTCCTTATGTATTTTAAAAAGTCAATAGAATAAATTGGGGATTGATTTGAATGTACCATCAAAATACTTTTACGATAAACCACGCATATAGGAAATTGTTGTATGTGATCTAAACATGATTGGGGAGTTGATAATTTCGTTTGAGTCAAATACTATAACATTTTCGTTGTGCGATGAAAAGATAACCCTCCAGCGATTATTAATTCGACCGTAGATTGAGGCAGCGTTCGATAATTACCATATCTCCTCGCTTCTTGAACGTTTTTTAATAACGAGCGTTTCCTTGGCCGAATTCAAAAACCCTATCTGAGAGAATTTAATTAATTTTGAAGCTATAGTTGATCTCGAGTTAGCATTTGTTGTTTTTGCTTTCATTCTGATCGAGCTATCAAATTTCCTTTTGTTAAGATTTAGAGGTTAGAGAGGAGAGGGTTTGAATGATTATGTTTAAGATGAAATAAATATGTGTGGAGAATCTGTCGTAGTTATCTGTGCCAGACAGTTTTAATGCAAACATCTCCAAACAAAGTTGCCGTTTTTAAGCTGGTATCCTTTTTGATACGAATTTCCATTGTTGATAATGCAGTGCTTTACTTTCGTTGTTATTATTTGGTCCATCTAAAATCTAAAAAAATCAAGAGAGTCAAACTCCTCAATTGGTGCGCAGTGTCACTCATTAGTGTCGTGTCATTGATTCTTTGTCGAGGATAGAAAATTAGACACTACACGCATTTTTAAAGGATATTGTTGTGTCATTTCCAATCAATGCCCAATAAAATAATCTTAAATTAACTTAAGAATTATCAAGAAAAAATTTCTCTCCAAAATGTCCATTTCACATGGAAATAAAAATAATATAAAAATTCATTAAAAATACATGTAATCTTTAATTTTTATCGAATGTCAGGAATCAATGACACGATACACTTGTTTATGATACCCACGCACTAATTAATGAGCTTGACTGTAACAATATAATTGTAAACATTTCAATGTTTTTTAACATGTCGAAATAATGGATTCGTTTGTACTCGAATCGTATTTGAGCTGTGAAAGAAATTTTGGAAATGTCGCAATGAAACAAATAAGCTTTCCAAAAACAATCAAGTGTTTAAGTCCAATTAAATATTGCGGTTTATAAAGAGTTTTTAACCAACTTTATAGTTTTAAAACGAACAAAATTTTAATCGTTTACATGATTAAAAATATTTTATTGGGTAGAATTCCTTCTTTAAACTACTGCTTTTATTTAATCAATCGATAGGTCACAAATATTATAGAACTATATTAAAGCCATTTTAAAAACTGTGAGGGAAAAAGTTATTTATGAGGTATCAAAATTGAACACAGATACGATGACAAACATCAGGCCAAAGTTGTCCATATTGTCCCTCTGTGTCAGTTTTACAAAATATAATGACGTAAATAAACGTGTCGGCTTCCATGGTTTTAATGTGTACCAGACAGACCCTCTTGACCCACCGCCGTGTTGACTCGATGGTCTGACTATAGGCTCCAGTATTTGTGCCCACGAAATGAATATAATGATTCACAGTAAAATGTGCATAATCCAGATGTTTAAAGATTCAATATGACCTCCAACAATCAAACATGCTGGTTGTATCTGGATTAAAAATCCAAACTATTGATGGTATGATGGTTTGTCGATCTATACACACAAGTGGGATGAGGAATTTTTCCGTAATTGCCATACTCTCGCAAATAATTACTGGTCGTCCACGAAGCTACTTCTGCTATTTTTCATTAGTTTCGACTGTAAACCTGCGCCTAAAATTGGCTAGGAGTTGTCTGCTATGATTTAGCTGAATTTACGTAATCAGTAATTGAACCAATAGGTTATCGTTCGCTGCTCTTATGACTTCAGCATCGTTTGGCCATCATTTACAGTCTTAATATCTAGCTTTATAACAGTTTTCACCATGGCTGTCTTTTCGATAGTCATTTTGCTCGTCCCAAACCGTATTTCCTTTCTCCCTGTAAACATTATCCGTGTTTATTTTTACATCTACTGTAATTACAACGCCATGCGCGAGAAATTCCACTAAAAATATTAAAACGTCTAAAATAAAGGGGTTTTTGCATAATGTGTAGTTCTCCTATCTTGGAATATGTCCCTTTTCTTTTTAAGAATCATGAGCATAAACTAAATCAAGTAAAAGTTATGAAAGATGCGAGTAGAAATTAAAATTTAACCACCAAAATTGTTTCATAACCCGCTCAATCTCCAAATTCATCTACTTTAATGGAAAAATTTCTTCCTTGCCATTTTCAAAATGAATTATGGATCTTTTTATTATATTATGGGATGTTATCAAGTAAAAAAAAAGTCGTGGTTTAAGTACGAAATTCTACCGGCTTAATTTAATTTGCAATTGTGTTCAAAAATGAGAAGTTTGCTTATGAATATAAACTTATACTCCATTACCTTTGTTTTAAATAAAAAACATATATCTATGTTGATTACTCGCATTTCGTTTTATGAGGAACTATGTTTTGTGGAAAAGTGTTTTTCTCAAGTCTTGCAGCACCAGTTTTGGCGTAGAGCTGAACGTTTGTATTTAAACGACGGCTTCTATAACCTCAAATGGGAAAATCGGTGGTGTTGATTACACACGTAAATAACCAAAGTTTTTGTTTACAGGGTTTTCCCTCAAGTTGATATTTTGGATGATACTAATTTTTCGTATTAATTTTTAAGAGTTATTTGAGATGGATAGACACAATAACAAATGACAAATTTCTATTAATGCAATTTCAGAAAATCAAGAATACGATATCAATCAAGACGAGTGGTGATTTTTGTTGTAAAAATAGATTTAAAGGAGATGGCCCTCACTTGATACCGTGCGATCTTCTTACAACAAAATAATAGATAGTCTAATTTTTGTTAATTATTGCCATAAATATTAGCAATGCCAAATACAATCGAAACAAAAAATTATAAGGAAAACTCGTGTATTAGATCTCTCCGTTCGCTGTTTATATTTCTTTTTGAACATGGCGCGCAATCAACTGAAGGACCATCGACGTTAAATCGATTGTTACAACAAAACTCACTTCTCGTCTTGATTGAGGTTGTTTTTAAGTGATATTCTGAAATCGCGTTGATAGAAATTCGTGTATTGTTATTGTGTCAATCCATCGCAAAGAATTTTTAAAAATTAAGTACGAAAAATTAGTATCATCAAAAATACAAACTTGAGTCGAAAAAATACCAACTTAATGGAAAAAACATGTATCTGACTACAAAAAGGCATAAAAGAAACACCAGTTGTTGTTTAGTAGATACATTTATAATGAATCGAGGCGTGTATTTTTGGTGTCTTGACGAATGAAAGCATTTTGGATGGCTGCAGTTTGCTTGTGAACACAGATGACTGAAAAACATCCGAATTTTGGTAATTATACGTAACTGTTTTTCTTGACTCCAACCAACGCCATTTCTATTTAGAGGAGATCGAGGCTACATATGGGTTTAGGTCTAGCCTGTCCTAAATCCTACGCTGATACTATCTTTTGAAACTTTGACAAGATTGTGTAGTAGGGTAAAAACCAGGAATGATCTTTGTTTGATCGATAGTTTGTAATATTCTCCGGAAGTTATTCAAAATGACAGCATGCGAAGACGTTTATCTTGTTCTCAACTTGCACCAACAACTAGCTCATTGTCGAATATATCACAAATCCATTTCTCTTAAAGCGTCGAATTGATATGCATGATCTGAAAACCTTGACACCTACGCTCGGCATTTTTTAACTGTATGTTAGTCGCTGTGTGATAAGTTCTTCCATATCATTTTAACCACTCAAGACATCCTCAAATCTGAGAAACGGCTAAAGCTAGTGTTTGAAAATCTATCATGCGTCCGGTCATTATTGTGATGCTATATTTCTAACTTCTGATCAAGCGTTGCACCCATTCTTAGTTCACTTACGCCAGAAGTAGGTTGAAATTAAGCTACAATGCTGGCAGACATTTTCCATGGCACATAAACGCAGATAAATGAAAAAAGATGGATTTAAGAATGAAAATAATTACTTGAGTTTTATCCAAAAATGCAGATATCCGAAGAAACCATCGGGATTTTTAAAGTGGGTACCCAATAATAGTCTCAGAAGTGCAGATTAGAAAGTTTGGTTTGCACTTGTGTTTTCGCGAGAAATGTCTTTCCGCTGAGTTTCAACATCGTGTGGCCAAGAAGCAAACCAACAGAACTCTATTATCGTATTCGAAGATTCACGTTGTAGAATTCATTTCTAGAATGGTGGGAATCAACCCAAAAAGGTCAGAGTTGAGTACTTTGCGTAAATTAAACCTGTTGGAATAAACGAGTGACTACCGTTAACCAGAATAGAATCATATCTAAGATGCCTCTTAAAAACGAGACCAATAAAAGGCGGAGGCTGGTCAAACCACTAGTATTTCATCACCTAAAATATGTTTAATACGTCGACGACAGGATCAGTATTTCATTAACAGCTTACAATGTAGGTAAGATTTGATTCATCAACAGTTTATTGAGTTCAGGCCTTATGTTGAGGCCTCTATCCTCCAATTCGAAAATGATTACAAAGTGTGAGATAAATTAGACGAAAACCCTCTATCAACCATGAATTATCGTGTAAGACGTATCCTCCTATTACTTCTTTATCTGACATCTGAAACCGATAACCTGCTATGACTCATACATTTGGAGTGCTAAAATACACATTAGCATACATGCCAGCCAGCGGGTTTTTCAGAATGAAAGAAAACTTAATTTTGAATAGCGCAATGCTATACCAGGTAAAAAGTGGCTATTTGAACCAATAATACCATTCTTTAAATTTATAATATAATGATATCATAAGATGTTTATAATTGCATAAAAAATATTTTTTGAATCACAGTTACCTCCATTTTTATGTGTACGATTAATAATGACGACACGCGAACTTGTGTATGCTAAAATGTACTTTGCCCCATCCAGAGTACTTCTCTCGCATTGTGAATTAGTCGAAACGATGAAAAGATAAAAAAATATTCTGGATCTATCTTGATTAACTCCCTAATTTAACAATATTTAGTGTAGAAGAGATTTGCATTCCAACTCCGAGTTTCAATTGAATAAAAATTGATAGTTCTCTTCAAAGCCAAGTATGCGCCTCGGGTATCAGTCTATCGCTGTGATACCTAGCAAAATATGATCCGACGTCTCATCTAGGGGAGAGGGTCCAACAAAGCATTTTTTCGGTCGATAGTATACATTCTGAGTGAATTGCGTAAAAATTCCATGAAACATTGTTGCAAGACTCAACCACGTAAACAAACAGGCACCCCAGTTTTAACCCATTTCGTTCGATCCTCCATTTTGGAAATACTGTCATAACCACACTTCCTGTTAATTAAAGGTAAACATATTGTTTAAGAGAGAATTTTAAATTTCGTTCCAACTTCAATAATCACGCGATAACAAAGCCATGCTAATTGTTATATATGCGCATGTATTGTTTCATTGTTTATCTGGCGTTGAATAACAACTGAAAATGTTATGAAATCGTGCCTTTGAAGATAAATTATCAGAATGATTATCTTTGGCACGTTAAAATGACCAAGGCTTACGATTCGACATCAAGTTGGAGATGTATAGAAAGAGCCCCTATTCTCCATCTTTGGAGGCGGAAAATTTGGAATGTTTATATTGACGATTTAACATAAGCGCAACTCTTCCTCATGATCGGGACTTTTCCGAGTCGGAATTAGATGTGTTACACTGCTGGGTTTA
The DNA here is from genome assembly GCA_000827895.1 of Thelohanellus kitauei. Lineage (NCBI taxonomy): Eukaryota > Metazoa > Cnidaria > Myxozoa > Bivalvulida > Myxobolidae > Thelohanellus > Thelohanellus kitauei. The sequence continues at coordinate 145,338 of JWZT01003127.1, read as the reverse complement.
CCATTCAAAACCAATTACCATAACTTCAAAAATTAACTACTATGACCATTTTTATTACCATCCTAAATATTAATGGTTATTCCTTTACAATATTATGGATCTTCTTAAAGATATTTTCTGGATATTTTAATTTTTGTGCACATGCATGGTGTCGATAGCTACCCACGAAAAAATGGGTGGCGAATATCCTCCGATATCCAACACTATCGTTATAAAATAACCATTTATGTTTGTCGTCTCAATAAATATCGATATTGTGATTTATTTAGAATGCAAAACAGCTAACTCCGGATATATTCTACCATGCTCAACTCAAGTGTCTTCTTGTACATAAAGGGTTTCTACCTGTTATCTATAGGCCATATCGAAACTCAGATGCGTTTGAAGGAAGAAATGATTAGTGTGATACTGAGTGAGAATTATGCAGTCACTAAATCCGCTATATTTGATGATATTCAACGATATTATTTAATTAATTTATAGAAGTGGTTGTGAACTCGGTTTGGGATAAAACTGCAATGAAGACAACCGATAGATCCAACGCGTAAAGACCATTCTCGTGAAATGGCTAGAAGATCGCTAAGATGAGCCATCAAAGATTTCTAAAATATTTCGATGTATTCTTCTGTACGATACAAGAGTATTCAACGTGGCCAAAAAAGAACGAACCTAGCACCATCGAACATGTCGCCGATTTCATAACATTTATACATGATGAAACTACCGGGATTATGCGACAACACCAAAACTGAAAAACAAGTACTGATTTGGTTGTTTTCTTTCGTATAGTAGCGCTAAAATTTAAAACAACTTGGTCAATAAAAGCCAAAAATCTATTATGGACTGAAACAGAAAATGAAAGAATAAGTAGTCGTGATAAGTGTGAAACACTCATCCAATTCATATTCCCTAAAATCGCTGTCTAATATACAGCTGCTTAAAATGCAGACGGTCAACGTATCGAAGATCAGCCAACGAGATTTGCGAGTCACCTTCCTCAAATTACAAGTGGTAGCATATAATTTCCTCCAAGACTGACTGATAGTTCTGTGCTATGATATTCCTGGATTTTTCATATATTGTTAATAACAGATAAGTAACGCACTATAGTAGTGATGAAACGCCTAAAAAGAGGTCTAACGCCTCGAATCTACACAGGCACGGGTCTCTTTTTAAAAGTGAATATGATAGTATATCATTTAAATAGTATGAATTCCGATTAACTTTTCTTCTTACTAGCGGGTAAACTTTTTGAATGGCAAACAGTATGGACAATTGGAGTGATGCTAATGCTGTAGTTTTACCAATGAAGTTTAAAATCGCTCTGATCTTCTTAGTGAATGAATTTAATAAGAAAGATGGCTCGTAGAAGTGAGAAAACCAAATAAAGCGTATAAAATAAGGAGGAATGAAAAAATCAACACGAAAAAACAAAAAATATGTAGAACAAGTCAATATTTAAAGCAAATAATAAAACTTTTAAATGTCCAAATCTGTTAATAAAAATTCTGAAGGATGTGGAGTAATTGTATTCATTCATTTTTATAGTTATAACTAAAAACAGAACAGTTTTACATGAAATATGACTGAAAATTGAATTGCATCCAGTATTGGCGTATTTAAATATTAACGCGAATGAGTGAGTATTGGGCGATTTTTAGGCGTTTCATTCCACCTTCCGTTCGATGGGTCCGGTTGAACCTTCAGCAAAACCGGAATATTCGAATGCCGTAATATTAAAAATTATTATAATAACCGCCACAGGGCTGCAAATTAAAATAAATTGAATTCAATGAATCAATCAAAAATACAGAATTATCAACATTTGATCTCCGACATTTTCAGTCTCCAGCGTGCCCAAGGGCAAAAAGTACTACATCAGCCGCAGGTCATTATGTGAGGGTTGTGAAAAGTATCGGACGGTTGGATTAAAAAGACTGAAGGAGTTTGAAAATCAACATTCTTTTAAAAACTCACTAACGCTAAACAAATTTTTATGATCGCTTTGAAATTTTACATTCACTTCTCCCCGAAGTATAGTATAACAGCTAATGATGTACAGGCCATTGCATCCAAATACCATCGATATGTTAAGGCGTTAAGAGAGTGCCAAAGTCGGGTGTGTAGCTCTTCACTTATCTACCGTGCCTGAATAGGGAAGGCGTAAATGGAGATTGTTTAACTTCATTATGATGACTTGACTGGGATTTAGCTATTTTAAAAGTCTACGTCTATTTTTTGTCTTAGCAAACTCATTTTTTCAAAAACCTAAACTTTATTTATTCCAAACCGTCAAATATTTATCGAATCCGGTATATTCTTCAACCTGGTAACTAACATTAACGTTAGAATACTCTTCCAAGATAAAGTAGGCATTTTAAACCGTTAAAATGCGAATGGAGATAGCACGAGAATAAACCGCAGCCAAAATAAAGACCCTTGTACCCTGGTATAATATTCTCGAGTTTTTAGTGTAAATTTACGGATGAAAAGATTATTGAAGATCGTAATTTCAATATGAGTAAACAATCTGTCGAGGAGTGGTATCTAGCTACTTGCGTCCCAAGAGTGTTGGACATAACCCATCAGTTTTTCTACATGAAACTGTTTTAGTTTCGAGTTGATAATCGTTGTTAAGTAGGATTTATACTTTCGTGTCAGTGCGAAATCGCTGTTTAGTTGATGCGGGGCACGACATATCTATGAGCCTCGTGTTAACTCATGAAATGTGCGGTAGAACGAAAGGCCATCAGTTCATGTGGATGCTGATACTAGTTCGCGAACGCGCCTCAACCTTCACAGTTTAAGGTTAAGATTGTTAACATAATCCCTTCCCTACCCATATCCAGCAACTCTTTTTGTGAATGCTGATATTAGATCGCAAACGCACCTCAACCTTCACAGTTTACTGTTCAGTTTGTCAACATCTCTCTCCTACCCACATCTACTAACAACTCTTATTCTAGTGATGTCGTCAAAATGAACGAAATAAGAATGGGTATTGAAGGCAAAATAAATAGTGAGACAAAATAAAACAAATAATAGGCTGAACGTTGGTTATTCCGCTCTAAAAGCAAAAGAAAAAACGTGAATGTTTCGATCATGTCTTGGATTGTCGAGCATTTCGAATGTTGATGACGTAATTTGAAATCACGTGAAACCCTAAGACAAGCCAATCATGCTAACTTATCACAAACGATGTAGTGATAATTACTTAAACCTTTGAAAATGTCTAATTTACGAGAAAAAGTGAAAATTGATAAAATGAACCTACATAAAACAGACGTAATAAAGATTAAGATAAATAGACAAGTCCGGACCATTACAATATTAAATATATTATCAAAGTTCCTCAAGACATCACCTATTTATCACTCAATAGAATACATTCTTATCTATGGTGTAATAAAAAAGGGTAACATAGTTAATTCGGTTAAAACACTCGGATCCGGAAAATGCGTACTAAACCCCGATTGATTAAACGCGATAATCTATCCCCAGATTAAACTTTTCAACTCAAATAACGTGGTATGGTTGTAAAACCCATCAATTTTTATTTCTGGTAATAATCAAATAAATTTTAATATAATTAATGGTGATAACCTATATTCCAAGCATGAAGTAAATATCATCAATGGTCTTGCAAATTCTACGAATACATTTGTTGAAACGGCAAAGTTATAGCTGTATTGCATGGCCAAGGAAATATCGTAAATTATCTGAAAATGGTTTTTTTGGAGGCCCAGAACGTTTCTTCACTTCGAGATCTATATGTTCAGAACCAGTACGACTCTATAAACGTTTTTTATAAAATATGTTTTCATAAAAGAAAGTATTTGCCATGAATGTAACTCCGAAAGGTCCCATATTAATAACAATTCATCAAAAACGGGCAATTATTTGTTTTTTTTGGTGCGTTTAAATCTTCGTTTTAAATATTCACACGACAATTTTTGGGATTTTTAAAATCACTGAGAACTCAGATCCGTCATCAATATGATACACTTAAAGGTTCCATGCAATTTGACCTTCCGACGATTGCCGATAAACTAACCTTCCGATCATTGCCGAAAAGTTAGATTTCCGAAGATCATCGAACATTTGCATATTCGATTCTTGCCTAATAATAAATCTAAGAACCTCGAATGGAAATTTTCAGTACCCATAACAGGGTTCTGACTCCATTAACCCGCAAATTTAATTTAAAATCGGCCATCAGTAACATTCAGAATTGTTACTATCAAATTATGATTGAAAAATAAAGATACTTTAAAATATCATAGATTTTTCATTCATTATTGCATATCGTTTTAGACTGCACATTTAGCGACCAAAAAATAACACGAATCAGAAGAGTATCGATCCAAGTTATCCAATCTCGAAATTTGCGGCATTTTAGTATGTTTTTGACAACAGATTTATCGAAAAACGAGGATTCCTGCTAAACGGGAAGGATGGGAAGAAAAAAAAACAGTTTTATACGATTCGTGGTGTTATCAATGACATAGTTGTTCTTCTGGTTTACGCACTATTGCCAGAAAAATCTTAATTTTTTCTACAGATCGTTATTTTCCGCAACACGTGCATGATATGAAAATTTAGATCCTTCGAGTATTATGGTGGATTTCGAGCAAGGAGCAATCAATTCTCTTCGTTCTTGTTTTCCCAATTCCTCAGTTAAATCTTGCTATTTTCATTTCATGCAATCATTTTGGAGGAAGATTAACGAACATTCTGACATAAGATTCCGTTACGGACATGATGAAAATTTTTAAATGATGATTAAGACGCTACCCTCTTTAGTGTTTCTTCCTCCAATAGATGTGGTCACCGGATATGCTGAATTAAGAACGGATCTGTTTTTCATCTAAAATGGTGGTTTATTACAACCTTTTTACAGATATTTTGAAAGAACCTATATTGGTAAAATCATGTAAGAGATGATGTATCCCAGTCTATTTTTTCAATTCAAACATAGAATGTGCATGACGCCGTATTAAATAACGCCGGAAGAACCAATAATTCAGTAGAGGGGTGGCACAATGCCTTTGCGCGATTTTTTGGTTCTAACCACCCAAATATTATCACTTTTTTTCAAAAATTAAAAGAATACGAGTGTCTGAATAGAGCTTATACAACGCAAATATTTGTCGGATCAATGACAAACCAACCAAGAAAGAAATATAAAGACCTTAATCTGAGGATCCGCGATCTAGTAGCTGAATATGATCGCACAAACAAAATGGACTACTTGAAGAGAATAAGTCATAATTTAAACTTTTATACGCTAGCTTCATGTTACAGCTTGTCTCTTCCATTTAAATCATGATGTTCCTTTGTTTATGACTAGAAAACTCAATTTTTATTGATTTAGGCAATTTTGTTGAAAATATTGAGCAATCAATTCTAAAATATTCTTGTTATTCACTTGCTGCGTTTTCGTCAGTTTTCGGAAGGCAAGGTTTTCGGCAGTGATCGGAAGGTCAGTTTTTCGGTAATCGTCGGAAGTCAATATTGCACGGTCAAATTGCGTGTCACGACACTTAAATACTTCTTGCAACAAACGCGGGAATTTAACATTTAGGATGGGCTTACTGTTGATGGGTTTGTAGGATGAGTTCCACTCCTACAAAAGAAACCCTGGTTCGAACATAGTCGGTTGACATTTTACATGAATCTTATTTTAATTTATTCTTTTTCAAATGATTTTGGTATTAAGATGGCTGTCGAAGAGTTTAATGTTTCGAAAATGATGGTTTTGGAGGTGTACCACAAGCTACGGTATTGGAAACTGTATGATATTAGAAAATATGTGCATTGAATCTTATGGATTTTACAAGACGAAAATAAGGTTAGCGAAGAACAGTGGAAATCGGCGAAAGTCAATTTTATATGACTAAATATAACATTGGAAGGCGATTGAGTGCTGATTGGTGTTTCAGTGAGATTGGTCGACAGGATAGATCCAAATTATTCATAGCTCAGGTACCCAATCGCAAGGCTGAATTTATCCTGCTCATAATCAAAAGCCAAAATTTACCTGGAACAAAACACATTTGATAGCTGGAGGGCCTACAATACCATCTCGAATATGTGGAACGACTATGACCATTTAGTTGTAAACCATACCTTTAATTTCGTAAATCACAGATATCCAGTTAGGCGTACACAAAACATTGAAAACTTACAGAGGTGGGTAAAAAGAAAATTCACATCCACGACAAAAAATATATCTAATAGAAGACTAGAATTTTCGTCTCTTATTAACGGATCCTCAGATGAAATAGAAATTGTTGCCTATTTCACGATATAGCATTCCTATATGAACATTTAAAGGATAAACAATTATTTAATTTCATTTATTTCGATTGTGTTCCCTTTATACATTAAAAGTTTCGGTTCGGAAATGTTCGGATCCCGAGAAGTGTAAATGTAGCTATTCTATTACCGTTGAAACAATTACAAATGACAGTCTCGTATCATGAATTCTCAATCACTAAAGCTATATATATCATCACTTTATTGGATTAAAGAACATGACGATGTTAATTATTACTTGGGGATGAAAAATCTCAGATTATGAAATATTTCAATATAAAATGTGTAGATTGTCCCAAATCATTCATTAGTTACTAAAATTCGCATAACATAAATTAGGACTGAGTAATTTAGATAAGCCTGGCGTGTGAACATCAGTTTTATTTGATACGCAAGCGCACATGAAACAAAAAAACCCATTTTCAGATATCGAAATAGGTGATACAGCCATAATTTTTATATATTTGGGACACTATAAACATATCGTGTGCAACGGTGCTATTGATTAAGCGTTGAACAGCAAATTTAGCCAGTACTACTTCAAACAATTATAGAGCCATGACGTCATCATTTCAGAAAAGTCTTAAGGAACTATTTAAGCTTGAAATGATCACAATTCATTAATCTGCATCTCATCCCAGTTTTGCATATGCTCCGTGGTTCGAGTATGGTGAGTGCGTGTCGAATATTTGCCTCAGTATTGCTAATGCAACTGATGGTGAGCCTTTCGTTGCAGTATGGTCGGTTTCCAGTCTCGAGACAAGAAATGACAGGTGATTGCATAGGTCACTCTAGATTTGATGGTGCGTGTGATAACGTGTTCCATTAACAGATCTGCGACTGTGTCCATCTGCAGCCCTTATGATTTTGGCGATCTCCTCTCTGATTGTGTACAGTCCTCGGTGGAGCTGGGACAAGATGTTTGACTTTTTTTAATCAGATCGATAGATCTGAAGTCGATAAACTCTACGAGGGACTTATTCGATTGAGAGGTAGGTATCTATTTTACAACTAAGTTCGTCCAAAGACACCTCCTTATCATTCCGAAGTTTTCACAGCCATATCAGATTTGGTGGCAAATCACACTTCGTTCGACGACATGACGTCTAGATGGGAAGCGCAGCTTCGATCGGTGTCGTCAAAACATTATCTGCCTGATCATGAATACATTCAAGCCTACTGTTATTACACTGGCATGATCGAGAGCTGTCATAAAGAGACTAAGATTGCTAGAGGTTCATACTCAATTATTTTAGTTCTTTTTGAAGGCATGGAATCTTTAGTACATGCAAGGAAGGTTGGATCAGAATTGGTCGCAGCTGCTATGCTCAGTGCCGAGGCAGATAGGGATTCACTCATCCAGTCTTTTATTGAAGCATACAAGCATATAAGAGAGGGTGCAACAGGGAATATCATCCCTTTGCTATTACGCTCAATCAAGTCTGAACTTTCAGGAAACGATGAAATAAGCCACGCCATCAACAGGAGTGCTTTGATTGTGTACGAATGCGTCAAGATTCTTTACCGCGATGGCTCCGACCTTGAGATCGAAGGTATCAATTTATTAGACAACATTTTTTTATTTAGTAATTATCCTTTTCCTTTTTTGCTGTGAACCCCCTTTTTTTATATTTCTGTTTTATTGAGTACACCATATCATTATTGTCAGTTTTAACCCTATCTTTGAAATTATTGATTTTTATGGCCTACCTGTCCTGGCCGGGAGAATTACTTTAACCACAGAATAATTGATATTATCTGTGCTTGTTTATTGCAATTCCACATTATCATTTTCTAATTTTTAGAAGTCAAGAAACATTTGAAGCTTGATCCGTTGGAGAAAATTATCAAGGGGCCGTCTTCACTCAGTTTGGCAAAGGTTAAGGCCGATACCTTGGTTCTTGCAAAGAGATAATAGATTGCTCGAGGTGAATGAGCGAATGAAATAACTAATAAATATATATTATTGTCTCATTTTATGTTTGAGTTTTGATGTTGCGTCCTATCATTGCGATGAGATTCGGCTGGAGTATATTCCATTCTGTATTTCCTGTGTTAATCGTCTCATGATTTATGTTGTGCAGGGTCGCTCAGAGACTTCATACCTCAACAGTCGCAGGCTCTTTTTTCCATTTTTGGTTCTTTAACAGTTTTCGGGTTAATAATTCTGGTGGTATACCGATCTCTTCTACTGTGCCGCCCTCCCCTCGCGTTCTCCCTTATTAATAAACATGGTCAGTCCCTACACCGCTGCTGTCTCGCTATCAATACGTCTTCGCCTTTATTTAGTTAAGCACTTATTCAGGCTGGATGGTTATTTACCTTGTAAAATGTGTCTTTAACGACGTTGTATCTGTCTGTTACACATGTGGTCTCATTCGTTAAATACCTTGTGACTTATTAAGGCTTGAATATGATGCTAAGAAGGAACTAAAACAATATACAATTTAGCTGTTACGTATCTGTTCATTTATAAATCTGTTGTCGTTCCTTTTCTCTTGACTATCAATCGTTCATAAATTGCTGAATCTACACGTTTATTGTTGTGTGCTGTCTAGGTCTAAAACATAGGGTTCACACATGGATAAACCTAGACATCAACGCTGGTAATTTAAACATTTGGATGTAAAATGAATTCGGTAAATAGACACTAGATTTTCTTAGCAACCCTGGAGTTTGGATTGTGTCAACTATCAAAACAATAGATTCTTCTCATTTGTTTTTAAATGTGTCTCATTTTTCCACAGGTTTGATCATAATTGAAACTTTTCCCTCCCCATTTATTCTTACCCGATCTAAGCCAATGAATTATGGTAAAATTTGGACGTATTATTGATGAATAACTCACATATTACCAAAAAGTGGTGCTTTATTCATATTTTCACTGATTGTGAACCCATTGATCTTTGGACGATATTACGCCACTAATTTCTTTTCTTTTGCCTTGAATTTGTTAGTTATTTTAAGTAAAAATCGTTCCAAACTAAATTTTGTTAATCCTCTAGCTTCAAGAACACGGTTTAAAAAGAAACGTTTCAGATTGTTACGGTAGACTGTGTGCCTTTTCTACCTTTTAATATCTACCTGAGTAAGTGGATCAATATGACGACTAACAGGACCATGACAACCATCGCGTCAATGGACAGAACATTACTCCATGTTATAGAATTAGTTGAAGAATCCTTCCCAGAAATACAAACCCATAATTTTTACACCCACAATAATACAATTTTTGAACCTAATAACGCTTAGACTATTGATGAAATTTACTTCATGAACTTAACGTAGTTGATTTAAAAATTGTTGAGAAACCTCGAAAATTCAGCAGTTCCATTGGAAATACAGTAAAATCATCTAAATACAGTCAACTCCGGTTAAGTGGACAGTCTCGGGACCGGATAAAAACGTTCACTTAACCAGAGTGTGCAGATATCCGAAGTCAACATACATAGCCACATAGAAACGGGAGCGAAACTTTGCGTGCAGTTAACAAGAACATGCGCTTAACAGGTGTGGATCGAATCGGAGTTGACTGTATGACAGAGTATGAAAGAGCGAAGTTGTAAATCATTTATACAGGTAAAAAGTAGGAGCCTTAATGCGCGTATACAGATAAAAGCCACTTAATTGTATAGGATATATATGTACTTTGAGGCACAGTTATAAGATTATGGCTGATTGATCTTTATGGAAATAAAAAGATGTCTATAGGAATTTTGTATTCTATGAACCACACTTATCACAATAACATTGATAAAATTGATTATTTTTGATTCAAGGATCTATAGTAGGCGCAATCGATGCGGCTATGGTTTCGAGAACATCTCTGCAGTCAATCATCTGATTTCAGGGCCAATTACCACCTTACGAAATGTTTTACGTCGATTATTATGATTGCGTTCCAGACTGTAGTTTCGCCTACCGCTCTCAAATGGTGATACTATTTTGTATATATGATTGGATAAAGGTTAAAGTTTTGGAAATCGAACAGGGACTTATCGGACCAACCCAAATCAAAATTAAATCTCTTTTGTTGTCCGATTTCAGTTGATTGCAAAGTGGTGATGTTGTGTCAAGTCTCTACTGAGCTGAATTACGACTGATGAACTAGTTCTTCCAGACAGGTGCGGCTGAACTCAAAGCAAATTTTTTAGTTGTCTGTAGATTGAGTTGTTTTCAGGAAACTACCCACACCTATCTTTATTGATAAGAAAAAAATGTTAAACTCTTCTTGATCAGAAACATAAATCGATCAGAGCATGCTTTTCTCGTACTCATCACATTGGGATGACTGTAAAGAGGTGCGTTGTTTTATTTGCTCGTTCAGTTGTAAGATTCACAGCGGATACACCTTTCATATTCACCCTTATCGAAAAACTTTGCTCTAAAGTTAAATAAGAGAAAAGCCACGTCAATAAAACATTAAATTCATACTAAAATCTAGTGGTATGGTACATCGTGTATATGAACAGATGCAAACAGTCTTGAGTCCATATTCCAAAACCATGCTCTAGGTTATAAACTGCCTGTTTACATAAAATGGTCTCTGTTTCTTTAATTCTAGAAATATCATATATTTCCATCAATTGCTTAATTAAATAGGCGGTAGGTTCATGTCGACTGATGCATTACCTTCCTTTATAAATACACCAGAGAGAACATTTCTATTGATCAATATTTGTTTTTATTTTCGAGCTCGGATTTTAGGTTGATTTATCCACTGGATGTCTTTGGTCGTCATTCGGTACGCGAGGCAGATCAAGCTCTCATTCGAGGGAAGGCTGGTTGTCTTTATTAGATGTGTTTGATCGGATGTAAAGGTGCATGTGATCTTCAACTCTGTTTATCTCCGAGTATCGATAAGAAATTACTTAGCAACTTTAACTCAAAACGTATAGCTGTGTGCCCATATAATCTTTTGGCTCTCACCACTTCATTTCAGCTAATTTCCTAACACTTTCTGCTTCCCATAGAATATAGGGAAAAGATTTCGCACCTGCAAGCGAAGAATTTGCTCACTTAGTTCCAAAATAAGAGGCCAATTTACGAGTTACTTTTATCGGATAATCGATAACATTACTGATCATAGAATTGTTGAATTGACTTGTTCAATGACTTTAGCTACATCGGCCATTAAAAACCTATATCTCCCTCAGTATGTTGGCGTGTATGAAGGATAATCAATGGATTTGTTTAACTTTAAATACACATATATTCTGCATATTTTGACCAGGGAATCATCCTCTCATACTTCGCCAACCTAATCTAACATACTATTTAACCTCCAATACATATTTAGTGTCGAGAAGAATGTTTGTATTTAATCGACGGTGTCTATAACCTCAAGGGGTACAAATGGGTGGTTTTGATAACATACACAACCAACACAACATTTTGTTTATCTGACAACCTAAAGACAGATGAGCAATACCAGTTTTTGTTAAGTGGATACATTAAAAATAAGTCGATCCGTGTATTCTTCGGTGTCTTGACGAAAACATTTGGGATGGGTGCAGCTTGCTTGTTAATGCAGATGACCCAAAATATCCAAATATTGGCAATTTGACGTAATCGTTTTTTCCTAACTCCAATCACCGCCATTTCTATTGAGGGCAGGTCGAGGCTACGTATCAGTTAAATTCTAGTATGTCCTAATGTCCTACGCTGATAATATCTTTTGAAACTTTGATATATTTGTATATTAGGGTAATAACCACGAATGATCATTGTTAGTCAATAGATTGCAATATTCTCTATAAATTGATGAAGATGACAACCATCGAAGACGTTTTTTGGTCTCAACTTGTGTCAAAACCTAGCTAATTGTTGAATATATCAACAATCCAATTCTTAAAAAACACCGAATGGATCTGCAGAATCTAAAGGATTTAAAATCTATCCTCTGTACGTTTAACTATATTTTAGTATCTGTGTGATAAGTTTTTCCTTATCATTTCGCCATTAAAGACATTTTCGAATTTTAGAACAGATAAAGCTAGTATTCGGAGATCTGTCATATGTCTGTTCATGATTTTGATCCTATATTCCCAATGATTCTCTGGCATTTGAGCAAAATATTTCAAAACAATATTGACATGGTTCAAAATTTAACTGGTATTTTCTAAACTGGAAGCCGATTCTGGGATTTGATAGAGACGAGTTCCTCTTCTTTGCTTTGAAACATTCCGTATCATAGATCGTTCTTGTAGTAGGTAGATAGATATTATGAATAATATTTGTGTGCTGTGACGAAGGAAAAAGAACCGATGAAGGTATCGATCATCGACAACGATTTTTGTCTATTAGAACAGTCTTTTTGTCACTAAATCAGAGTTCGATGCGCGTGGATGTGTATATTAATAAAGAATAATATCCGTGGTTGAAAGGTTAGCTTTATTGTTGATATGCAGGTTTATCGCTGCATCGTCCCCTGATTTTGTGAGATTTTGGGGCTTGCGATTCCACCAAGGATTGGTTTTAGTGTGCGAGTCATGATTTACTTTTCTCATTTATATTTATTTGTAAATTTCGAGTGTTAAAGAGTATAATCAAAAATTAATTGAATATCGTTGTCAGCCGGTTTTCTCAAGCTGAAGATATATGTAGTTAAATCATCCTCGAATGAGTGAAATACTGGCTAATATATGCTAAATTTCATATTATACCAAAACAAAAGATCAGTAAAATTACTTAAATTCACTAGGGCATATAAGTCCCTAACCCTGAAGAATACCCTACATTCATTTTATTGATATTATTCAAATGGAAATAAGACTTCTGGTTTATTGTTGAATTTCAAGGAGCGCGCAGATAATATTGGCTAATAATTGATAATAGCCTTCAAGTTTTTAACTTTAAATATATAAAAATCTCAAATTACCAACATTTTATAATTTTTCTTTATAAATACAATAAAATATTAATCGTCATGTAGTTGAATAAAGCGGGATATTTTTACCTTGTGAAGTTACAGATATTCAAAAATTATACTTGGAGATATCACAAACATTGCCTTTCTTTCTAAATTATTTGAGAATTTCTCATATCACAAAACGTTTTTTCACGATGATCAACAAAATCTATACTTTTGATAAATTTGCACGTCTTAAACCTCCGAGTATTAGACTATACAGTAGATAACATCTAAATCGAATAGGCTGTAGCCAACCTGCATTAACAGTTCGCACATTATTGTTTTTTTGACGCGTTTGAATGATAAGACATGACTTTCAATCGAAAATTTAAAAAAATAACTAATACTAGCTTTGAATTGATTAAATACACATTCTTGTTTCTTATATTTCTAAAAGTACAAAGATTAATTTATGACTCAACTAATTTATTCGTTTACTCTGTAACCTGAATTTTCCATTAGATGGTATATGTGATAATTTTTGACGGACGTTACCTCACTTAACGAACTTTATTAGTTCCATCGATGCATTCGTCGTGTGAAACACCACTTTACCTTATTTCAAAGATTTTCTTATCAATTCGTTCCAATGTCAGAGGATATTAATGTTAAAAAATTGACAACCAGAATTTTCAAGGATTAAGACATTTGTAAAAGGCTCAGAGAAGCAAAATAATCATGTTGTATATGAGATACGACATCGAGTGTTGATATAGTAAAATAAATGTCAACGTAAATTGCATACATATTTTGATCGGTTCTCTCTTTTAACTTTCGTTTTCTTCATCTAAATATTTCCATTTGGCACCGAGGTGACAGAATAAACTTTGTCTGTACTGTTTTGGTTACTGTTAATGGGTCAAAAAACTAGCCTGTTCTAAGAATTCAAATGGTTAATATTTAAGGATTGGGCCAAGCTATGCGGTATGTGAGACTAAAAATCAATTTCGAGAAGTGCTCCTAAATTGAATCAATGAAATTTATCTAAAATGAAAGCAATTATGTTTTTCCTTCAAACAAGTCACTCAAAATACAGTTGGAGGATGCCGACGTTTTTACAAAATGTTATAATACTAAAGATGAGCATAATAGGAGAGAACTGAGAGGAAGAATAGAGGTTTTTAAAAGTTGGTTGTGGGAGACTTATATTCAGCGTGGTTGCATGGCGAATTGAAAAACAAAACTATTATATGCAGGTCAAAAACTTGAAACTTTTTTAAATTTATGTCCTATAATTTACAAAAATTGCGCCATTGACGTTCCGCAGTTACCACATTACGATTCCATTTCCTGTTTAAACGTTGACCCATTTATAGTTCATTTAGGTCAGAAGTTGGTTATGATTAATCTAAAATGCTGGCAGATATTTTCCATTGCCCCGAAAGGCAGACAAACTAAAAGAAGGATACAAGAATGGAAATATCCATTGGTGTTACATCTACAAATGTAGATATCAGAAAAAAATAGTTTTTTTTCATGTGTATAACTGAATATAGTCTCATAAGGGCAGCCTGAGAATGTTAAGTTTGAACTTGTATTTAGATTCCGATATCTTTCCTTTGCGTTTCCACATTGTGTCTCTGAGTAAAAATCTAAAAAGTTTAAATATGCCATTCTAAGGTTCACATTGCAGAATTTAGATATAGAATTGTGGGAATCAACTCACAACATGCCAGAGGTGAAGATTTTTCGTAAATCAAATCAATTCGAATTAAAGATTGACTATTGCCAACCAGAATGTTACGGACAATTCGTTATTCAACTTTAATCTTGTATCTTGGATACATAACACTGGCGACGAGGAATAATGATAAAACTTATTGAAGAATTCAACGAAACCAACGAGACTTTTGATGAATAATTCGACAGATTCGGCAATGAGTGGAGGTTAAAGGGATAAGTGCTGAGAAACATACGAAGACGTTTCTGACAGTCGTGGGGAGTAAAAGATTTTGTCTGCTCAAAACCTTGGCCGATAGAGAGGAGAGATTATAAAGTTCTCGCTTTAAGAACTGACTAGAATGCTCCAGGATCATTTTAAATCCAAACCATTGCTCGTGGCACAGTGTTATCGCTTTTGACCACAACTTAAATGGATGGTGAAACTACCAAACAATATGCAGCACGTACACAAGACCTCGTGCTAAATTGTGAATTGGGTTCATTCCGGGACTAGGCATTACGAGATATATTCATATCAGGGATTCTATAACTCAAAAAAACATCAGCCAGGCTCTACTGATGGAGCTGGAGCTGGATTTCAAAGAATTTTACGATATGGATATGAGAATCGAAGGCTCACAAGAGAATCCGCGAAGATAGAGGGAGAATAAGCTAGGTTGCTGGCTGTTAAGAGAAACGTCTAAGAACCAGCGGAACTTTGACAGTGTTTCGTTTGTTGCAGTACCGATCATATCCGACCTATTTGCCTTCTCAAAGATTCCGTTTGTCGTTCCTGTGGAATCATGGGACGTATACCGGGCTTTTTGCGAAACACAAGTTAAAACTAGCAAATTTCAAAGGTCTTAGCAGTTACAATATAAACCATTTTGATTCTAACGATAGTATTTCACGATTTTCTTTCCGCCTCATTATCAACAATGTTCGCACTGTACTTGAGATTGACACAGGATCCCCTGTTACTGTCTTAAACATGAGTTATTTTGAGCTGCTGCAATATTGATTGTTTGCTGCTAAACGTTACTTTAAATCCTTCTCGGTTCACAAGATAGATCCAATAGGTGTAGCAGACATATTCGTTTAATAAAAACAGTTGTGAAACGAAATTATCTGCTTATGTATGTGACGGTGATCTTAAAATTATTAGCCTATATTGGATAATAAAACTTTTCGGTTACATTCCTGAGCATAATAAATAAGAATCCAAAGAGAGTGTTATGAGAATGACTTTTTCAAAATGTTCTAGATTTACTTTATAACAGTATTGGTTGTATGAACAAATATTTTTCTAAAATTACACCAGAACCTGTCTTCAGCCCGATCTGTTGTAACACTAGACCCATTTCATATTCAAAACAACAATTTATTGAGAAGGAAAGTGACGACATGGCGAAGAAATAAATACTCGTGGAGATCAAACGCAGTGATTATGCTTCACTTTTTATTTGACCTTATAAATAAGGACGAGTCCATTTTTATATATGCAGACTTTTCCGTTTCAGTCAACAAGAATATACGAATAGATCAGTATCCGATTCCACATATCGATGATTTTGATTAAGCGTTAAATAGAAAACTCAACTAGTACTATTTTAACTAATTATACTAATATGACGTCATAATTCCAGAAAAAGTCTTTGGAGACTAATAAAGCTTATGATAGTCGTAAGCCATGGAGATTTTATCTCATTGCAGTTTGACAGGCGCTCTTTTGTTTAAGGATGATGAACGGAAGTCAAATTTTCACCTCGGTGCTTCTCATAACTAATGGTGGGCATTTCTTTACAAGATGGTGGGTTTCCGTTTTTGAAAACAAAAATGACAGGTACTTAGTATTTGACGGCAGATTTGATGATGGGGGTGATTAAATGTGCCAATTACACATCCATAACTGATCAGATTTATTTCGCCTAGGCCTTTTATGACGTCCTCTCTCGTTGTGTTAGGTCCGCAGTTGATCCAGGACCACAGGTGTGATTTTTATACGTTGATCAGTGAATCTGAAGTGGGAAGGTCTACGATTAACTTGTCCATGAGAGAATTAAGTGCCTGAATAAGAACAATGTTTATCCGAGAATAGATCATGATCATTACTTGTTGTCAGAGCAATATCAGAAATGATGGCCAATAATATGTCTTTCTATGACATGAGTTCCTAATGGAAATTATTACTTAGATCGGTGTTTTCAAGCCATTATCTGTCTGGTTATGAATACATTCAAGCCTACTGTTATTGCAGAAAATCGTTCATAGATGTTTTAGGGCTACTTATATTGCATGAGGGTAACACTCGGTTGATATAGATCTCTCTGGCAGAATTGAGTTTCTGGTTCAAGAAAGGCTAATAGGTGACTCAGGTTCAATGAAGAAAACTGTTAAAATAGCTGATTCAGATAGAGGTAAACATCCCTATTGATTATATAAGCCTATAGGATACGAGAGGGTGCAATTAGGAATACCATTCGTTTGCTTTTACGCTCTATCGAGTTTGAACTTTGGAGAGAGGCTGAAATGAGTTGGGTTATTAAGAGGAGCGCAGTAATTTGGTACGAACACGTTAATCATCTTAACAGTGTTGGCTTCGTCCTGAAGGTGAAAGGAATATATGTGATATGCTATGACTTTTTACTCTTAAACTATTACACAATCCTTTTTCTCGCTGCTAATCAATTGTTTAATGGGCCTGTTTTGACGGATACTCGAGTGTTTTTCTTTTTTGAGTATATATATATGAATATGATAATTTATTCTCACATTTCTATCATGGCGATCGTGTTTTGATTTATCGAGTAATATATAATGTTTATCTTCATCGATATTCAATTTGTAGAATAGTCAACAATATTTAATATCTACACATGTTGGTCAACGTAGCTGTCTATTACAAATTTAGCTGTTCTTATTTTTAGACGTCAAGACGCATTTGATGCTTGATCCGTTTGAGGAAATTATAAAGACACCCAGGTTTATCCATATTCATAACTCCGAGACTGATTCATTGGGTCTAGCTGAGACAATAATCAGCCCTGGTGAATGAGTGAATGGAATAATTTATGAATAAATATTATTGTTTCATTTAACCTTAAAGTTTTGATTTTTGCATCCAATAATTGTAATGCAGAATTCGGCTGTAATGTCTGGGTTTTCTTTTTAATCATTCTGTTTTAAGCTTGTTTTGGCCGATAAGTAACTTCGTCCATTATACATTACATCCTCGTATTATCTTGCTTATTGATTTTACTGTGATCGGGTTTACACTTTTCGTCGAAAGCCGTCATTCGAATTTTTATACTCCTACTCATGTATTTCATTGCATTGGTGGCAAGAAATGGGCTAAATTGAATAAAATATATCATGCCATTCGCTGAGTCTTCGCTTGTATTTTGACTGTTGTTCTTTGAAGCCACATGTCTCTGTTTGATTTGGATTTTTTGTGGCGTGAACAACTATGTAGTTTTCTGGAACACGTGATCAAGCTTTTTAAATTCTATAAGATATAATGAGTTTTCAATAAAACTTTTTATGAAGAGACAAAAGGTATCTTTCGGGTTGGGAAATGTTGATATGGCGGTTCATTGATAAAACTCTCAAACGAGATCAATTATCATGCCATTAGACCTCTTCTTTTATTATGAAACCGTGGAATATATGTTTTTGTGCCTCTACATATCCTGTCTGATTTGCTGTCTCCAATAGAGAACGTTTTCGACGATGCATCGTAATTGCAATACGAAAAAATTGAATTGAGCATTATCTAATTCAAACAATTATAGGTGCTCTTTCTAAACTCAAAGCAGGTTTGGGCACTCTTTAACATTAGTTGAATGTTTCTGATATGTTTATTTTACTGGTATCTAACCCACACTTAAAGAGTCATCACGAAAACTCTTGTCTTCTGTTAACAGTGTCTGGTCAAACAGTGTTTCCTGATGTATATTCTAAAGTTAATCGAAAGTATTTTTTAATTTATGAACAGAACACGCGCCATTTTAGTTTTTTTCGATATATTTAGTAAATTACCATGGGATATTTGTAAATATTAATTCACTTCTTTCTTCCCATCTCTCTTGAACATTTTTACAATGAAATTACTTCATACCACATCGAGTCAATTTAGTTTATTCTTTATTCACATTAACATGACTTACATTAAACCTCAAAGATTCTTATCAGAAATATTGTTCGTGTTTCTCAAAATATTGATCTCAGGACGCCCTAATGTTATCTATGATTAATCTTGTAATTTGTTTCATACGATAAAAATATGCCAAACTGTTTGATAAAGACAGTTAATACTAGGTATTTTTGAATGATCACATCCCTCAGTAGAGGAAACGAATTAGAAGGGAATACATTAATTAATTTATATAATTATTGAGCTGGCCTGTGCAATAAGGTAAATTACGAGAAACTGAAAAATAAAGAATGTTAAGTGTGACATTAAAACAGATGCAGCGTAGACTTCGAATTCCACAACATGCCCATAGAGTTACAAAAAAGATTTCAAAAAACCAAAGACAACATTAGGGGTATCATTGAGCTCCTTGACATATAATCATAGACCACTCGAATGCCAAGATTGGTTATGCAGGTGGTAGTTGTCATGATAAATACTGTGCATAGAAGAGAATAACAGTTTTACTGTTGTGATATGGAGAATTATTCTGTGCCTAGAGTAAACGCACGCTCACAATGCCCGTTTTATGCATATTGTGAAGTGGAACAATGTTTTTTTTGTAATTGTCATTAAACATTTGGAGAACTTGAATCAGGGTGAAATGGACGCTGTGGTTAAAAGGCAAATTTGTATGCGGTCAATATGGTGGAGATAAAACATCAAATTTATGATCTCAGACCACTTGTAACAACATGCGGTAATTATGAATTGAGATTGATGATATAAGCATCCATAGTACATACAGCATCACCTAAATTTGTAGTAATAATAAGTAAAATCTTTCATGCCCAATAACTACACTTTTTCATGATACTTTCAAAACTATTCAACTTGAGAGTAGAGAGTAAATTGATTAAATAATACTATACACAAAAATAAAAATCTACCATTCCTGAAGCGGGCGGTATTCGTAAAATAATGTAAATAAATTTCTTAATCGTCTCATTTGGATATGAGCAATTGTGATTAATCTAATCATATCATAATGTAGAAAACCATAACATTTTGTGTCTTCTTAAACAAATTAACACTGTTGTATACGGGTTCTAAAAAATAAATGGCTGTATGAAATAAAAAAGTATGGCGGTTTCTGAAGAAATTTGTTTGTTAAGAATAAAAATATACTTTATGTAAATAGTTTAAAACCTGGTAATTCTTCACATATGCCTTCTCTGTTACGGTAGAAATAAACTCAAAGACATAAATCCTATATTTTCACCCTCCAAAGGCCTAAGTATCTTGATGATATTAGCATCAATCCGCTGTATCCTAAAATCAGTAGAGCTTGAAGATGTTTACGAGTGAGTGCCAAAATTTATAAAGCGTTTCTACAAGATTTTGTGACATTTTTTGAGTTTTAACCAGATCTTTTAAAAACCGCAACATAGTTTAGTCCTAGTAGCTATTTATTTTTCATAACCCACTCATAAAACTCGCCAATATTTTTGATATTTTAGAGAATCTATCAAGAAACAAAATATTTCTCATTAAACTTTGGATGGCGGAATAGTTTACAACTAGCTCAATCATCGACTACCGTTATTAATTATATATAAGTGAGATGATCACGTTTTGTTGTTATTAATATCACTCTAATGGACCTAACCATCAGATACGAATGAGTACGCCTGTGCAATATTGAATGCAGAAGTTGATATCTAGTATATGGTTAGTTGAAACTCGTGAAAAAGATCGATCTGTCTGATAACCAGATGCTGTATGTATATCCATGGAACAATCTGCATATCGAACATTTATGATCATTATAGTCTGATAAACTTCTAACGAGGTGTTTCACTCTAATTTTCATAGGACAGCTCATCACTCGTTCCACTGACGTCGAAAATCAGAGATGGTTATTTTATTTCTCACAAGCCTGGCCAATCATCTTTGCTTAGCAAAGTTAGATAAGTTCGAAAATCATTTAAAATGATCTAATGCTAGACCTATATCCTTGCTTATTTTATGATCGATAGTAAATGGCAAAAATCCATAATAATTCGAAATAACTGTAGCTATGTATTGTAATTTGATAAAAATGAGTATTGGATAACTTTTATTTCTGGTTTGAATCTCTGTGTGACTCCATGTTGCAATCACTTCATTTGAGGACACGAGAAGATTCATAAAAACGGGCACACGTCGTTCTATGGTGCAGATTTTATCAGTCTGGTCATTTGTTCTAAAAAAACTCAACTAAAAACTAATCTAGGGTCAGTCACGACAACCAGATTAGCTACGGCTCTTCAATGTCGAGGAGCTAGTCGACCCCTCGGCGCCGGGCGATTCGACCCCGGTAGTAACGCCCGTGACACCTGAATCAAGACGCCGTAGAGGCCTAGACCAGGTATTCGTGGACCTGTAGCTGTGCCGACGGTCGTGCCGTTGACCGGTGTCCTGTAGTGCCTTTTCCGTCTTCAGGGCTCTTGTAGCCGCTTGACCTTCGGGTGAGGTCCTGCTTCCTCCCACTTTCTGCCTGTGGCCCTCCAGGTATCTGGTCCTGTAAGGCATTTACCGGTCTAGTTGTGGACCATACAAGCTGGCCTTGACTGCCAGGGCGACCTCTTATTGGCCCGTGTCCGCTGGGTCTTCCACTGGAGAGTATTGGGCCATCGGTAATCGTCTGCCTGTTATTTGGCAGCTTTTTCCTCTTTACCAGCTTGCCCTCTACTGAACGGCTGGCGCTTCATTGGCTTGTGAAGCCTGATGAGCACCACATACAATACTACCCGCAGGTTGTGACAAGGGGGACTTAAGGTGGCCGATATAGGCCATTCCTATGAATTTTGGGCGTATTGGGCCTCAATGCATAGCGCGGGAAGAAAAGGAATACATCTCCGCAAACCCATTCAAAAAAGTTCCCAGATCTCGCTTTCGCCATGAGTTGGCGA
>JWZT01003127.1:104231-119132 GCA_000827895.1 Thelohanellus kitauei | reverse complement strand
GTTATTTTGTTTCCTGAACACTGGGAGGTAACACTTTTGCTTATAGGATATATTTATAGAATTCTTGATATACGATATTTATGGCAAGTTTGATTCGAAAATTGTGGTCCGCGCCACTGAGGACATGTGGTGGCAGGAATATGAATCGGATTATGAGTTAAAAAACATGGATTTTAAACCTATCAAATCAAATTTTGTAACGATCAACGGAAGAGGTTTGATTGGTTATATAAACGAAGAAAGGAATATTTTTTATCGACAATTTTTGCCACTTATGCCATTATATCTAGAAACATATTACTGCACAATCTCAGGGCTGGTAATGATTTTATTTATGACTAGGAATCACGGCTGGTTGAATATAAATACAATGATCTCTTAGTTGATATCAGTTTTCAACAAAAGAGATATTTTGGAAGCTCGTATCAACTTTGTGTAATCGAGATGGCGAACATATCACATTTAAACATATGCAAAACTAAATAGATTCTAGAAAATGAAATTCATATAATTTCTAAGCTATTTTAGATATAATCCTAATTCCTGACAGTTTTAGTCCTCGATTTTAATTTTATTTTTAATATATCGTAAATATTAGAGTGTTAGACGCGATTGCGAGATTATCCAAAGAATGAAAACAGTGATTATGTCTGTATAAGACGGGCATCAATTTCGAACTATCAACATTAGCTGGTACAGATAATTGCATACGTTTTTCTATGACAGTAGGTGAGAAGCAGTGCAGTCATCGACTGATCAATTGCTAATTTTGAATCAAATGACATCTATATAGGTTAATAAGTGAAGGGACAAAAATAATGATAAAATGGCTGGAAAACTGGGTTAATATAAATACAGAAATGCAAGAGATGTGTGATCTAAACATACTAGGGGGAAAATGGTAAATTTCATTTTCATATTGGATAAAAATCTCAAAATAATTGCGTCCTCAACATCAAAGATTTTAAGAAATACCTTTCAAAAAACTCTATCAGGCATCTGCTATATTTTTAAATAATTATTTTTTAATAAATTCAAGCGCTAAAAATGCGGAAAGGGTAGATGTATTTTGAAATGCAACACACGAATCAATTTTTAACATATTTTTATATTTTGATTATTTATTCTGATAAAGAATGACACATGCGCACATTTTTGATTATATTGAGGATCCACGAAAAATCTTTTGAAAACTAAATTGATATATTGTGAGCTATCGTTAACTTTTTCGAACCTCTAATTCGATATAAACATATTATTTATCTCGTATGCGCCAGTTATTTTATTTTAGTGAACATACAGATAGTTTGATTTCTATGCTTGATATTGAAAGTTAGTATTCGTCTACGTAAAGTTTGGACTTTAAAACAAATCAAGAATGATTTCACTTATATCCGGAAATATTATAATGGTCAAACATGCCAAGACCAGTATATAATTACTCAATATATCTATCAAAAACTTTACTTGTATTGTGGTTAAGAATTCGATGATAACTTTAATGTTTGTGTTTATTTCCATACTACGGCTTTTTCAAATGATTTTTTGATAAATTTTAAGAATAATCTTACTTTTGAACATTATTTGAATCTAAAACTTAAAATACCAGACGATTCCATTTAGCGTTATAGATAACGGTGTCAGAAGCATGTAAAATCTTTTAAATTTGTAAGAAGCAATGTAATAATCTTGTTATCTACATACAAAATGGTCCATTTGTTCTGCCCGTACAACTACAGGATCATCATTATCCAAAGATTTTACTCATAATTATGCGAATATAATTTGGTCGTGAAGCAAATAACATGTTTTTAAAATCAAAGTACATAAATCTGAACAAATTCCATTGCAAAAACTACTTGAGGCGTTAATTAGTGCGCAAATTGAACTGAAATCTAAATTTTCATGTTGTTTTGAGTAAATTAAGGGTATTTTTTGTATTGTACCACCATTTTTTAAAATCCTGTCTATTTTTCCGTTTTTTCCAAATTTTGTCCCCCAAAAGCTACAAATTAGACTCGGTTTACTGTTAAATTCAATAAATATTAATTTATTAAGGTTACTTCTTTAATATTTATGGACATAGGTGTCTACCACTGGTTATCGAAGATCCACGATTCGAATTTCTGATAAATCGTTTTCATAAAAATTATTTTACCCTTTATTTTCGATAGCTAAATCATCTTTCGTGAAACAAGGTTGTTTAAATATAAAAATTCGCTTAAAATATAAATAAAATTATTTCTGATTATCACTAATGGATTAAATAATTGGGATTAATTAATCGATTAAATTCTCTCTCAGAATTACACAAATTATTATCGTTCCGCACATTATTACCTATATATCCCTTAAGGCTAGATATACTTTCTTATGGTTTTATTATATTCTAGAACGGGGGATTTTGTTATTTCTTGTCATGCACATAAGGCATTTTTATCGACCTCTCATTTTCTGATTCAACCAAATTTACATTTATGTAACATTTTTGAGACAATTTACAACGCTTTTTTTTAACTTTAAACACATATCGTTAATGGGATCAAATTGAGATCCCGCTCTTTAACGGTCGATTATGAAATATCCCTGTTTTTTAGGGAAAATTATGATGGGACAATTTACATAATTTATGCTGATTCAATAAGAATCCATGGCGGCGATGTGGTTAAATATGATAATACAATAATATAATTAACCGTTTTAATTTATAAATTTGTAAAAAATTGATGATTTTATATATTCATGAATGATTTGTTGAAACGTTTCGATTCGGTGTAATTGGGGCATTAAGTACTTAATCAATTATAGGTGATTTGACTTATGTTCCTTCATTTATGCGTAGTTCTGTCAAGCATTTATCAAATACATGGATTCAAGACCAATTCAAGTCGAATTAAAACGTGCTACAGAATCGTCAGTCTGAAATAATTTCAGATGGGTAATAAAGAGCTAAGATTGGTGGGCTTTCGATTTCATCAACCATTCTATTATTTTAGTCGTTATATCAAGATGAAAGTCTTCATCAGATATTTTGAATTATCAGATTTGTCCATGATTCGAAATGAAACGATAATTTACCACCTCTTGTACTTCGGAAAAGACTGCAAAAAAACGATCGATGTAAGTTATGGAAACAATTTCAATACGAAAGTTGTAATTGGCATATCTAATCCAGGAAGTCGAAATTTATTTAACCGTGGGAAAACTCGCAAAGCCATTTACGAGATACTACTTCTTCATTACAGCCCCTCCGGACGATGAATTGCATACAATTGATGATTTTTTTCAAGTTGCGAATATTTTTTTAAATTTTAGATCGATTGGTGATACGGTAAACAGTCTAATAATCAGGTATTCCCGCGCATACAATCTCGCGAACCTACATATGGTTTGAATACCAATTTTGGTAACAAAGAAATATATAGTTGCATGGAACTATTGGTAACTTCAAGATTTATTAGTTAAATTCCAAGAAAATATTTTTTGAATTGGCCGATTTGAACCCAATACCACCAAATTTATCCAATTCAATCAGTCTAACCATTACGGTGATAAATGCATCATCTGTATACCCAAAAAATATAATAAACGTACTGAAATTAACGGGTTGGAGGGTTCCTTGCTTCACGCATCGGCGCAGATTTGTCGACATTAACTCAGTTATTTTGTTTCCTGAACAATGGGAGGTAAAACTTTTGCTTATAGGATATATTTATAGAATTCTTGATATACGATATTTATGGCAAGTTTGATTCGAAAATTGTGGTCCGCGCCACTGAGGACATGTGGTGGCAGGAATATGAATCGGATTATGAGTTAAAAAACATGGATTTTAAACCTATCAAATCAAATTTTGTAACGATCAACGGAAGAGGTTTGATTGGTTATATAAACGAAGAAAGGAATATTTTTTATCGACAATTTTTGCCACTTATGCCATTATATCTAGAAACATATTACTGCACAATCTCAGGGCTGGTAATGATTTTATTTATGACTAGGAATCACGGCTGGTTGAATATAAATACAATGATCTCTTAGTTGATATCAGTTTTCAACAAAAGAGATATTTTGGAAGCTCGTATCAACTTTGTGTAATCGAGATGGCGAATATATCACATTTAAACATATGCAAAACTAAATAGATTCTAGAAAATGAAATTCATATAATTTCTAAGCTATTTTAGATATAATCCTAATTCCTGACAGTTTTAGTCCTCGATTTTAATTTTATTTTTAATATATCGTAAATATTAGAGTGTTAGACGCGATTGCGAGATTATCCAAAGAATGAAAACAGTGATTATGTCTGTATAAGACGGGCATCAATTTCGAACTATCAACATTAGCTGGTACAGATAATTGCATACGTTTTTCTATGACAGTAGGTGAGAAGCAGTGCAGTCATCGACTGATCAATTGCTAATTTTGAATCAAATGACATCTATATAGGTTAATAAGTGAAGGGACAAAAATAATGATAAAATGGCTGGAAAACTGGGTTAATATAAATACAGAAATGCAAGAGA
Source organism: Thelohanellus kitauei (assembly GCA_000827895.1). NCBI lineage: Eukaryota > Metazoa > Cnidaria > Myxozoa > Bivalvulida > Myxobolidae > Thelohanellus > Thelohanellus kitauei. Next base: position 114,603 of record JWZT01003127.1, on the reverse strand, counting down.
TGTGTGATCTAAACATACTAGGGGGAAAATGGTAAATTTCATTTTCATATTGGATAAAAATCTCAAAATAATTGCGTCCTCAACATCAAAGATTTTAAGAAATACCTTTCAAAAAACTCTATCAGGCATCTGCTATATTTTTAAATAATTATTTTTTAATAAATTCAAGCGCTAAAAATGCGGAAAGGGTAGATGTATTTTGAAATGCAACACACGAATCAATTTTTAACATATTTTTATATTTTGATTATTTATTCTGATAAAGAATGACACATGCGCACATTTTTGATTATATTGAGGATCCACGAAAAATCTTTTGAAAACTAAATTGATATATTGTGAGCTATCGTTAACTTTTTCGAACCTCTAATTCGATATAAACATATTATTTATCTCGTATGCGCCAGTTATTTTATTTTAGTGAACATACAGATAGTTTGATTTCTATGCTTGATATTGAAAGTTAGTATTCGTTTACGTAAAGTTTGGACTTTAAAACAAATCAAGAATGATTTCACTTATATCCGGAAATATTATAATGGTCAAACATGCCAAGACCAGTATATAATTACTCAATATATCTATCAAAAACTTTACTTGTATTGTGGTTAAGAATTCGATGATAACTTTAATGTTTGTGTTTATTTCCATACTACGGCTTTTTCAAATGATTTTTTGATAAATTTTAAGAATAATCTTACTTTTGAACATTATTTGAATCTAAAACTTAAAATACCAGACGATTCCATTTAGCGTTATAGATAACGGTGTCAGAAGCATGTAAAATCTTTTAAATTTGTAAGAAGCAATGTAATAATCTTGTTATCTACATACAAAATGGTCCATTTGTTCTGCCCGTACAACTACAGGATCATCATTATCCAAAGATTTTACTCATAATTATGCGAATGTAATTTGGTCGTGAAGCAAATAACATAACACGATTAATCTGGAATAATCTTCCTTAAATGTTTTTGGGTAAAAAATTAAATACGTAATCTGCGGTCATTTTCGCAACCTTTCATTTCCGATAATAACCGATGGATCAAACCGACACAAGCTACACATTAATATAATTTGCATTTCGATTAAATTATGAAGGAAATAATTATAAAAATGTTAAAAAAGTTAAAAATCATAATTTTTAACGTATTCAAACAATTTTCGAATATTTTCTTTTTGATATTGATATATTCTGTCTGGAGACATTTCTGAACTTTAAACACATTTTCACATGTATTTAAACTTGGTGGGAGATATTATTTGAATAATAAAAAATAAAATAAATTATATCGTAGTGTTCGAGATAACGCACAGATAATTCTTACAATCCAAAATACTGGATTTAATAATGAAAGAGGATCAAATGTATTATCCAAATCATGCCCAAATTAAACTTTTACGCTCTCATAAAACATAAATGTTCAAAAACAGTATTTATAAGTTAAATGCCTGAAATCGAGACGACAAATTATGCTTATAAGTTGTATTGTTTGTTTACAGGCCATATTTGTACCACAATAATAAATATGGCGTGGAAATCAATAAAATGGTTGTATTTTAGTTTGTGATCAAAAGTAACTGAGAGAACGGACGATAATATATGTCGGTCAATATGTAATGCTATCTTAATGTAGTGTGTGATTTATTATTTATCGGCCTTTTTTTAATCAAATATTGGTTTTGGAGAGATAATCGTATTGGTTGAATAAACATACTGCGCAAACATTGTACGATGTTGAAATATGTACTCTTATGTAATTTTTGTGTTTTTGGATTCTTCAAAACGGCAAATATCAAAAAATGCGAAGACAATGATTGTAAAAATTGGTTGATATTTAGACGAACTTATGGATCATATCCTGAATATTTATGATTCGATCCACGTTTCTTATTGTGCTACTGACTTGCAAGTCGCTTCGCTGTTTAAGTATAACAAAATAATACTGAATTCAATATCACACAGTATTGGTTAAATTAATCCAGAATTTAATTGTTTCATTGATAATATCGATGAGTTTATAGATGGATATTTCCGATCTGTCCTTTATGCCACCGGTAAACTCGGTGAATAAACTCAGAGCTAGTAAACGATTTGCGAGATGAGATAAACGATAATATTTTGGATAAAATTTTAGATTGGGGTACGTGTTGTTTAAATCCGAACTTCCGAGAGCTTGGATTGATGGATTTCCAATACATAATACTAAATTTGGTGAAAGGTTTTGAACTCAAATCCATTGTTCCTATGAAATGTTTTCTCAATAACAAAACACGGGACTACAAAGAAGCTCTCCATATTTATGCGGGTATGCTTTTTTCATAAAAAGCCACCGGACGAGAATTAGTTGACATTATAAATCACGAAAGAACAAAAAACGTATCAGAAATAGATGATCTTGAACGGCATGTGATTGATATTGTTCGAAGGAGACTAGACATGGTAAAATGGAGCAGCAATGATTATCTTATGGCCACCTTAGCATGTTTTGTTGTCAATATTGAAAGAATTGACAAATCAAATATTGGAGTACACAAAAGCGCCAAACAGAGATATGGGATGCTTTTCAATGCAAATATATTCTCTTATAAGACACATAGATTGTTTGGTCTGTTCATATTTATATTGATTACCGTTGTAAATGTAAAAATATTAAGAATTAGAAAGAGGTAAGGTTTTTATAACCAGAAATCGCATTTTTAGAATCATAAAGTCAAAATTGAGTGATATTTTGAGAAGAATTACATTCAGAAGATAATTTTTGGTATTGTAGAATAGATATGCTTTGTTTTTTATTACTAATTCCTGACGAGTGATTAATAAAATCGTTTAAATAATGGTTTAATTTTAAGGAGCTTTCTCAAAGAGGGGATATCGATCTGAAAACATCACTCTTGAACAAATATTTATGGTTTTAGTTTGATTTCGTATAGTTATCTTGTTTTATCTGAATCAGCTAAAAATTCTGAAGAAAATGTCTTCGTCCTTAAACAGTTTTAAGAACGAATCTTTAGAAAACAGCTAAACTCACATAACTATATTCCTGAAGATTTTTTACTTGGCGGTTAGAAAAAATAGAATTCTTTGTAATTTATTCTTCGATTGAATAATGATGTAAATTGATTGGCATCAAATACAGAAACGAGTAAACATTGAAAGATCAAAATTTATTGAGAAAAAAGGTTAATACATCTGTGTTGTGTTTAAATAATTTATGAATATCCTAAAATCGGGATTCGCCATTTCCTGTTTAATATGCCAAGCTTTCCGAATATGACATTCAAAAATTCTTATTATTCATCTATTTTAAAAAGTAAATTAAAAGTTATAAAGATTATATCTTTTAGGATCTTAAGGATATGAAGAGAGATTCATGAATCGAATATGCGTAGTCGTTAATTAAATTGGATTTATCCTAAAAGCAAGATTTCCTCTAAAATTTATCATTAAATTTGTATATTAAATTCACAGTGGAACCTTTGAATGTCCTTATCGTAAAATCGGACATATTTAACAGGAAATGGTTTAAGTTGATTCCAGGCCTAATATTTCCACGAATGACGATATAGTGATGTGCCTTTCAGTAATCTGAGTTGTTGGTACAGATTCCTAACTTCTCGTACGAGCTGTTTCGTGTATTATTGATGTATTTTTCAGTTATCAGAAGTTGAATGTTTGTTAATTTTTCAACTGACGTTATTTGAATAAATTCAACAATCAACTCCTCATTTTTGTTATTTATTTTGATTTAGAAAGTACGAGGTATATCGATCAGTCTTTTAATGGAATCGACCTTCAGTCATACATCAAACAGGGCCGAACTCTATATGTTGCTTTACTGATAATCGTTTGTAAATAACAGTATAAATACCAGGTTATTTCAGAATCATGATTTTTGTTATTAGTATTCAAAACATTGGCTTCAAATTTGTCTTTAAATTCACATTATTCTAATTAACATGAGGTGTCAATGAAAATTTAAGATCGATAATGATCACATTGATGAAACCCGATTATATTTTCATTGTCTGGATTAGTATGATAAGATTATTAACATTCTAGGTATCCCCACAAATTTATTATTTCGTTTTATTCATCAGACAGTGAGATATATTATTGTATGCGTTTCAAAGAGTTAGGATGTCCCATTAGGTTTAATAAATATGAAAACACAACCAACGTTTGATTTGCCTTAAGTTTAATATTCTAAGAAATTGGCAATTTGTTCAAGATAGAAGTTTTTAACTTAATATTTGTATCTTGAGCAATGTTCTGTATAAATAATCTATTAAGTATTATTCGGAAGCACTCGAACGATCTTGCTTCCTAGATTACGAAATGTCGATCATTTCCGAGAATATTCCTATGTTTATAACTAATTTTTTTTATATTTGAATAAATTGGCGTATAAATTGAATAAAAAGTTGCTTTAGTCACCATCTTCCTTCTAATATTTTCTCTACACATGATAAAACTCAAAAGGCCTACCTTCTATGAACTAATAATTCATTTTCAGCAGCAACATCGTCTTACTATAATTTGATTGACGAAGGCATTTTTACAAGTGACAAGTGTGTACTTAGAATTTAAATATTCTATTGTGTATGAAATTAATCATCAAAACCAAACATTCTGTCATTTTTATACACTTTCTGAACACGTCTGAAGATATCTTAACGAAAACCTACGATGGCTTTGTTTAACTTTATCTAAATGGTACGATCAAATTTTAATCATATGTTTCCACAATAACGACATATTCGCACTAAGCCAGGATATTTAATTCTCAGTTCTAAAAGAATTTAATGTAATATCAAAATCCAGTTTATTGTCATCAAAAAAGTTAATTTTGACCGTATTTTTTTGATGATTTAACTTTGTGGGCATTATATATAATCTCCTTAGTTTCCATAATTTAATCGTCAGATTTTAAAGAATGTTCAAATACATAATCATCGTCAATTTTTTGGTTTTGCCGATAATAAAAACGAAAAACGTCGAAAAGTGCAAAAACAAGGAATGTATGAGAGTTTTATATTGTAGACGAAATCTTGGACCATATTCTCAATTTTTTTGATAATATCGGGATTAATTATTGTTCACAAAACTTCCGATTCGATACCTTGTTTAAATATAACGACGAGATACAAAATTCAACATCACTCAGTATTCGTAAACATAATTCAGCGTTCAAATGTTCCATCGATAATAGCGAGCAGTTTATTGAGACGTATTTCAAATCGGACAGTTATCCGAAGAGTATATATTTAAATAACATTCAGACCTTGTAGAAGAGCTGTTGAATGAGCTCGAACATGATCTTTTGGATAAAGTATTAGATTGGGACATATGCCTACCAAATCCTAAAATTAGTCATCTGGGATTAATGAATTTTGAGCACACAGTAAAGAATTTGGTGAACGGATTTGACCTCAAAGCTATTGTCCCAATTAAATGTTTCCTCATAAAACAAACACGTGAGTACAATGAAGCACTTCATATAACTGCTGGTTATATTTTATTAATACAAAGATGAAAGTAGAAGATTGGTAGACTATATAAATCACGAAAGAACAAAAATCATCATCTTAAATGATAATCTTCACAGAAGGATGAGTGATTTTGTTCGAAATAAACCTGAATTGAGAAAATGGAGCACCAATATTTATCTCATGACCGTTTTAAGTTGTTATGTTGACAATATTGAAAATACAGAAAAAATCAACGATATTATTCAAAAAGCTGACAGATTTAGATCAATAACTCGTTATAAAACCAATACATTCGATGCCAAGATTCTCAGATGTGTGGGGTTTGTTATCGTTTTACTGATTGTCGTTGTAAGTGTGAAAAAATTGAGAATACGAATGAGGTAGTCGCTTTTTAAATATAGAATTTCAATTTGCGGTATCTTCAAGTCATAATGAGCTTTATTTTCAGACATAATAAAATTTAGCTTGTATTTTTTATTTTTTTTATCTCAAAATCTTATCTGATCAAGTACTTTATAATCCGGTTACCGCTACGGACTCACTATGTCCAAACTTTATGGGGCTATTAAATATTGAGTTCGGATATCTACACTCTCCATTCATATTCAAAATGAATTCTAGTCTGGAGACCGCCCACGTAACATGATTTGGATCTATTTTTCATTTAATGAATGAAACGCGTGATCTGACACACATTTTTTCTAAATAGTTGACATATATTAGGTAAACAGGATCGAATGTTCAGAGGTTGTCGGCTTACTTTGATGGGTCAAACACCTTCAATAGATTCTGTCCAATAAACAGACTTTTCGAAGAGCAAGGATCGGCTTATGTGAATCAACCATATCAACAGCCTCTGCCAGTTTGTACCTTAAGGTGTTCCAAAGTATCTGATATTTACAAACAATCCTTATGTAATCGAGTGATTGTAAGCTTCAAATTAGCAAAATATTTGAAAATATTTCTGAATGTTAATATCATTAAAATGTTGATATAAATAGTCATTTTATGGAATTGATTACGCCGGGTTTAAAAGAGACAATAATTCTTGATAGTTTAAGGATAAACAATATTTGTTAAAGATTAACATGTGATTAATTCATAACTCTCTCGCTTTAATCAGGTTCAAAAAGTTACTAATTCTCATATATATCCCTGTATTTTGTGATTAAAAATTTTAGTGTCCGTAGATTCGATCTCGGATCTAGATCATAGGACATTCAGAAACTTAGATAAATTCACACGATTACCGTAATTTTTCCGTGTATATATGGTTCAAGTGATTGTGTTTGTACTGTCGTTGTTTAATCGTCTAAGTAGTGAAAAACTTGATTTTATGCCTTACCCTCAGCAAAGATCCAGTTTTTAAGGTCGATATCTTTGAATTGGTCGTTATAAATGCATTCAAAGTCGTTTTAGCCGCCGTAAGGCTGGTTTAGTATGATCAAACTCATTACTTGTTTCCGAGAGTTCTTATATTTTCGAAATATGATAAATATCCTTGTGTCATTTGTCTCTATTAGTCACTGTACCGAGCGTTTGAAATTCTACCAAATTTTAATGACATGGAGAGAAATCAGTTCCATCATGAGTTTTTGGGCAGATATAAAACCAAGCGGCTTCAATTCAGGTCTCCGAGTTTTTCTTGGTTGTTATCATTCAGTTTGATTCTCTCCTTTTAGGATGGTAAATATAGATGGTATCTAAAATTCATTTTTGTATGGTAATGAGTGAAATGAGTCCATTTAATTTGAACAATTTTCTGGCGAACGTTGTATAAGAATGAGATCACAGCGATGTTCTAGATCTAAGAACTCTTACTCCGTATTCCAAATCGTTAATTAAATTTAATGGGAAAGAATCTTAGGGGCTATAGAATCCATTTTGTTATAACAAGGTGATTATTGTAATCATTCATCAAATGTCTCAGGCCATTATGAGGCACCGCATCTATTATTTATTACAGATGAATGCTAAATGGGTTAGATGTCATCAACCAAGTCTGCATACATGAATTAGAATGTTCAAATTTGCTTCATGATTCTAAGGGCTAATTAGCTAATAAAATTGAGCTTGAACCATATTTAAGTTGTGGATAATATTTGACAAAATATTCCTGTGCTGGATCATCCTGATGTTTTGCTATATCAGTCTGACCACAATCGTGTTCGAGCGTGTCATAGGCCATTTCATCAGAACCAATTTCTGGAGTTAAAAACATAGACTATATTATGATTTATAAAGCAGACTAAACCGTCGTCAGTCAGGAACAATAATTTTCCGAACATACAAAAGCTCGATCAGATAAAGTTTTTACTGTGTTCGGCTGTTTAAATATTATATTTGAGTAAGTTGGACATCTTTTAGTATGGCGTTAACTAATCTACGAGTTCATTGTTTTGTTACATACTACATACATAGCCATACTTTTCTGGAGGGATGCAGACATTGATATTTTTTACAGTGAAAACGATTTTTTATTTTATGTCATTCACAAAATATTGAAAAGTATTTTTTTCATTTTTGAGCATGTCTAAAAATCGACAAGATTTTTAGGTTAAGAACAGCGTGGACATAAATGCTTGAGGCCATATAAGACCACAATTTTTAACAAATGATACCCATCAAATATTTTCACAAACTTGTATGCAAATTTTGATTCATAGTTACTGATTCCTGGATGCATAGACCCGGTGGCATATTAGCCCTTGGATAGATTTCATATATAACACATAGATACACGAGTGATCTCTTTGGCCTTGTTGGTGGTAAGACTCGCTTACCCACATTTACTTCTCAGATAGTACTTAATGTTTTTGGTACATATAAAATACTTCTAAAATTAAATTTCTCTATTAAATGATTGATATCTATTTTGTCCATATTAACAGACTTCCGGATAATTTGTATTTATTCAAGAAATCTGCTTGAGAGAATCTGTATTTTTTGATACCATAACAATGTTACAGACATACAAAACCAGTTCATTAAGGACCATAGTTTTTAGTTTCTGACATGTCCTGGTTGATGAATTCAATCCATATGGTGTACATAAAATTCAAATAATCAGCAGCGTGGATTCAAACAAAATACAGTATCCTGAATTTTGACTTTGGAACATTGGATTTAAAAATAAGTCTGTAGTATCGTTAATGTTAAGACAATCCAAGGCTGAATCCTGATACCTAATTCTGATGTGTACCATTTTACAGGATTTTAGGATAATTATTGCAATCTAAACTTCAAAAATACATTAAAGATAAATATGTGGGAACATTAGAAATAAACAATTATTCGCAGATGAAAATCAACGAACCGAGGAATCTTCAATAAAGTTTTGAAGTCTCAGTTCGAAATTAACTAAAAGAATTTTATCGGAGAGTTAAAATTGGATATAAAAATGATTTTGAACTAAGCCAAAAATTCAGGTATTTTGGTGGCGATACATTGATATTATTTAATAATACATAATCTTCGAACTAAAACCCATTGATCTGGACATCGATATGCCTCCAGAAACTGTCTAAAACTGGTTTTATTCACGTTGTTTGCACGGTACTTAAGATCTTACCAAATAGAATAAACTGGGAGGTGGTCAAAAGCAACAGTCACATAGGTAAAATAGTTTCAATAAATGTAAAAAAATTCTCAATACACGAGTATCATTCTTATGGAATCGAGAAACCTCAGTCTGCATCCGATAACGACACATAATTTGCGAAATTAGACCCAGTAGTGCTCCAAGCTATGCCAAATTCTCAGATAGAATCTAAGATGCTTCCAACAAATACTAAAACATTATTTTATTCCAAGAAAATAATCTGCCATGACGTGCATGTGAGAATAAACGAATTGTTGAATAATTTGACAAACAAATATTATATTAAAATAACTGCATTTTGTTAATTGATATTATAAGAATCAATAATCTTCACTATATGTAAATGAATCTTTTTTAATTGGATTATATAATTACCTATTTAAAGAGCTTTTATATAAGTGCTGTAGTATTTTTTTAAACCAAAAACTGCAGTAAAACAGAATGATAGTTAAATTTGAACGAAGGGTCATCGAAGAAGGCTGGAACTGATTTTTCTCATTCATGATGCAAAAATGTCTCCAAATATTGGAAATCGTGATAGGAAATGGTGTAATTCCTCCTTGTTAATTCAATTCAATAGGGCGCCCTTCCAGAAATAAATTCAAAAATCGGGAATGAAAAAATGTGAGGCATGCATGATAAAAGGAAATTCAAGGTTAAATTCTAGAGGAAATTATGAACGAGAAACGGCGTATATGCATTTTTTGAGTATCTTACACAGTGAGAAAAATCATTCATGGCCATAATAGTTTCGGCAAACCTGTGAAAATTGATATTGTTGAATAAGCAATCTAATCAAACATAGAGTATTTTATTTCATGTACAGATCGTGGTTTAAGTTATGTTTATGTTGATGATCAGAATATTTATTTAAGGATATTTTCAGTGTTTACAATAAAAAAATAAAGACGTTTCCGATTAGGCGATAAATGAAATACCGCCTAATCTCTTTACAGATATTTAATCGTAAAGAAATTTAATTAATAAGATAAAGATTTCATTATGGATTTCCTACATCTCTTGATTCCCTTCCTTCTAGGACCAGCTAACAGCTATCCAGTAAGATTTGAAACAAAATATTTTAGAATTCCCAATTTATAAAAAAATCAGATGAGAGATTGTTTAACTGTTTCATCTTTCCATTTATAAAATTACATTTTTTGTAAATTTTCCTAGATAATTCAAAAAAATTCCTTAAATGCCTTGAAAACAAATCATTAAGTTATTCATATTTCGCATTTTATAGCTTAGTTTACTTCCATATTTTTAATTGTTAAC
>JWZT01003127.1:73057-96152 GCA_000827895.1 Thelohanellus kitauei | reverse complement strand
CGATTTGTTGTGTTAGCAATAATAATGTAAATATCACTTTTAATCCGATTATATTTAGATTAAATTGTCTAGAATGTTCAAATTCATACTGTTATTCCAATTTTTAGTCATTTTCTCATCAAGCACGAACATTATCTATAACTGTATGCAAAAAGAATGTATGAGATTTTAATTGATAGATGATGTCATGGACCATATTCTTAGTTATTATGACGGTCTCGAAGGATCATATTGTTCAGTTAACTTTCAAATCAGATCATTGTTTCGATATAATGCTATCTTAGAGAAATCCATTTCATCAAGTATTTCAACAATGACCCAGAATTTTATTGTTACTTTGAAAACATCTCGAAATTTATCGGTGAATATTTTATGTATTATAATTATGATAACGGTAAATATTTTAGTGATTTTAAGACAAAATCAAAGAATTGTTTGAGGAGCTCAGGAGTGAAATTGTGCAAAGCGTTGCCGATTATGATAAATGCACCCTTAACTTGACCGTTAATGATTTCGGATTGATGAATTTGAAGGGCGTTATATTGAATTTGGCCACTGGTTTCCAGATGAAATATATCGTATATGTGAAATGCTTTCTCATACAAATGAATCGTGACTACAATCAAGCTGCTCAGTTATATGCAGGTTCGATTCTCGTAATACACAGAAACAAGACAACAAATGCAAGGCGTTATTAAAAAACTAATAATTACAAAGAGAATTGAAAAAGAAAATGTTAAAATACTTGTCTCTAGAATGATTAAAAGAAACTCAAATTTAAAGAAATGGAACACTAATCCTTTTTTGTTGCCCACTTTTATTTGTTATGTCGATACCATGGATGATATTGACAATGCCAAAAATATCAATCATGGAGCTGTAATATTAAACCGAGAGTTCACGAAAAAAACCAATCGATCATTGTTTTGGATTTCAAGAGTGGTTATTGTGGTTGCTATTTTTTCGGGTGTAGTTGTGTCTGTAAACAAAATTAGAAAAAGGGCACTATGTTATTTCTTCAAAAGAAATAACTCAAAGAAGATAAAGTTTACCTTGAAACGTAATTTAATGAAAACAGATATTTCCTTATATTAATCTTCATTGAATTTTCAACTATTTATTACTTTTACAAATTTGAAAGGAACATTCCTTCATATCAAGGATACAGTCTGTCTGTCTTGAATCGTAGGAGAATTTAGGATTAGTTTTGTCCACATAACGGAGATACTAACCGCATTATTTATATTTGTGTGTATTCGGAACTACAGATTGGACCTGTAATGTATACTGACCGTGAATATATCCTTTCCTGAGATTGATTATTACCTTAAAACTAGTCTTTCATCTGTGATACACGATTCATTGTGCGGCCATGGGATTATAACTATTAATTTGTGGTAAACTCATTCATTTCTGCATCGTTGCTTTATTAAATTTATATATTTATTTTTCAATACAGTCAACAGATTAGCGCAAACTTGAGCATGCGCTGTTTTCGGCTTCTGAGTCTGTGCAATTGAGCGGAGATAACTGTATTTCTCATCTGTGGGGTAGAAATTCTTTATTGACATTAAAATCTGTTCAGATGATAATGAAATATATTTTTACATAATTTCGGCTGTAATTACGTTTTTCGTGCATTCAAAAAATCAAATGTTGAAGGTTAAAAGAGTTTTGCATATATCTTGAATATTTAAAAAAATAATACATTTTGGGAAATTATTGAACAAATAAACACTATTTATCTGTTTATAATTTTTAGGTTAAGAATTCGCAATTATCCCGTTTATGGAGTAAATGACAGCTCTATGTAAAAATCAAAAAAAAAGTTAAAGGGATAATTTATCTGTGCATCAGCTAATTGGCAATTATTTTCTTTATATTTTGAATCAGAAACAAATTGTCTTGTTATCCTCTATTTCAAACAAGTGACGCATTTTATTTCCAAATTTACATGGCCAAAATGATGAATCATTTGGATGATCCGTGATAAATAATAATCAACCTTATTCTATGCATATATGTTTAAAAATTGTGATTATGCTTAAATTACCATTGTTTTGAAGTGTATTTGGATATTTATTAAGATTTTTATTAAATAATCATACAGTATTCGTGATCATCAAACCCGAATTTTTATGTATTTTCATACTGATCACGTTCTAAGCTATGAGAGTTGAAAAAAGTTATATTACGAACTAACAAGCAATAATTACACAGTTTCAAATAATATATATATCGAATACATATCAATAATTAATTGAATGATTAAGGTGAATAGTATTCAGATGTAAGATACGTAATTCATGGCAACGATAAAAATGTTGACGGTTTAAACAAAGCATATACATCAGCTTAAATATTTCTCATTTTTAATGAGTTGGGGCTCGATATGTATTACTGAAAAAATTATAAGAAAATGTGTTATACTTTATTTATTTTCCAGATTTCTCGGTGTGTTGTGTCTTAATTCATATACCTTCTGTGTGCATATTTTACACTCGTTGATTCAAATAAAGAGAATAGTTTTAAACTGTGCTGATTGATCGCAGATAACTGTCAAAAGTACTAAGTCCACTTTGATTTTTATATTGTCTGGTATCAAAACTTAATATATGGAACTAATTAAAGTTTATTCTTGATAAACCGAGATTATAAGTTTCTGAGCTGCTGCTTTGCTACCAAATATAGGCCTAAAGAGGGTTCTGGGCTGCCCCAAAATTCTTTAATATTTTCATTACTTGCAGGTGTAAAACTGCAATAAACTTATACAATGATTTCATTTTAAAATATACTTTTTGCGATGCAAAATGGATTGATAAAATATAAATAAATTACTTTAAAACAATATTAATAAATTAAGGTGGTCTCTAATTGCCATCTTCATTTAGTTGTTGAGGAAATGAGGGTTTTAATCTTAAACCCTGCGCATCTCATCGTAAATGAGAAATATACGTAATTATGAAAATAACAATGAATCTTCCCACCATTCGAAAGATTACGCATTTTTTCAGGCTAAATTAACATCGTAAAAGCTAAACAGTAACCAGAATATATACGAAGAATATCTACAAGTACAATCTTTGGTAGATTTCGAACCATATAGAAAACCTAATGAATATCGTGTTTGTAATATACTTTCTACCATCTGCTTCCCTTGCCTACATTAGAAGAGTCCTGGTACCACCAGAACTCTTTGACCTGGGTGCATATTCCTTTTGAGGTTCTGTAGAAGGGGCTTCTTAAACCCTGCACCCATACCAGGCGATGTTGACATTTTTAGGTTACTTTGCGAATTTAGTGGCACATCTTAGAAGTACAAGTTAATCCATCCAATCACATCTGGTACCTCTCATACCCCCGTATGTTCCCTCAAACAACAATTTACACTGTACGAAAAGCGTTATTTGGTAATATTGGATCATGATAATCGCACCTTATAAATGCTTACTTATAAAATTTAAATTAATTAAACCAGATATCACTTAATTGTTGTGGAATAAGTCAATATATGCCTCGTTTGATGGAAGTAGTCGATGTAATGCCTCATTGTCACTTGAAAAAACCCGTTATTAATTATACTGTTGAATTCACTAAATTTCTTCTTATTTGAAAATATTCATAATTCTTTCTCAAAATATGGAAAATGAGGAATCGGCGTATGTGTTTATGTTAAAAACCGAACATAATATTTTGTTGCTTCAAAAAATATGTATATCTGTTGTGCGATTTATGGTTAAAGTATGTGATTATTCGAAATTATTTTAATAATTTACAAAGTTTGTTTATGTGACATCCGTAAGAATCAGTCATTCTTAATCATCAGATTTCGTAGAAAAATTAAGGCATAACGAATAAATGAGGATATGGTAAAGCAATAAAATTTTATTGATATGTCATTTAAATTATCAAATTCTAAAAAAGTGCATTTATCATTGTAATAAGTAAATTTTTAAATGCAAACCGCGGCATTATATATCCGAAAAATTGGGTATGTGAGATATTATTATCAGATAACAAATTGCTTCTGGCCGTGTTGGTTTTATATATTGGTTACTTAAAGATAGAAGAAGTGGTCCATTCTTTGTTAAGATGGAAGCTTATTAAATCTTAGGTGATGAAATCGAGGGTGCAATAAGCAGACATTCTGATGGAGATATATGAAATAAACAGCTGTATAATATAATAAATGTTTTCAAACATTTAATTATTGTTTCTGCCCAAATAAATGCACAATAGTTTTTGAGAATGATTATGATTGAATAATTTTTAATGAGTTTCACAATTGCAGCTTTTGTTCTAGTTTGTTGGGTTATTATGGCGATGACGTGAATAGTATCTGATTGAAAAATGAAAAGCTGTGCTGCTTTCAATAACCAAACAAAAGCTGCTGACCACATAAAAAACTATCAAGAAAATTAATGTACACAAAAATATTCCAAAAAACTCTGAAGATAACTATTTTTGAATATACAAAACTTAAAATTAAAAATTTTTGGTGATTTCCAATTAATATTCGTGTGTATATTTCGTCAGACTGCGTTCAAATTTCTTTTAAATTACCGTACTCTTAAATGAATGGAATTTTGAACAAATTATGATATTCCGAGATTATCGTTTAACTAAGGATCTAAGACAAAACAACAGACATTCTTGAACAGTTATACTAGAGACGTAAAATATTAGGTATACTTAATGATAATTAACTAGTGAATGAACAGATTTAATGCACAAGATCGACTGCAGTTGTGTATTCCTAGAATGAAAAATTTGGAATAAGTCAAGATATAGCCGATTGGGGTTAGGTAATTTGGTACAGATCTGTAGCTATATACAATAAACCCTATCTAATCTCCCGGTCTATTTGTCAGCTCCACACAATTGTACTTGAATATTGGCTAGAATTAATATTTCTGAAAATGTCGTAATTATCGTTTTAGTATCACCTGTAGTGCACATAAGAAACGATGAACTCAAAAATACTAGCCTTAAATAAAAGAAATGAAATGTTGCGTATCTTGAATAGAAACTATCAAAATCAGTAACATAATTTGTGTCCGAGTTTAAATGCAGTTATACGAAGAGATATCTGCTCAATCGATGCTTATTCCAAAGAGAAGCCAAGAATATAAGAGAGCCCTTCAAAACAGATTAAAACAGAGAAAGGTATATCAACTAAAATACGTATGGAGAACAAATTGAAATTTTTTTTGAAAGAATGCAGTATGCAGAATCTGGTGATGCATCCATTACTGAAAAATGTTAAGACAGTTCTTGCACTTTCAAAAAAAACAACCTCAAAGTGACACAACCAATAGATTGTGAATTAGCGATGGCTAACGATGTGCGTAGATTGGGAATCGAAATTGCAGTTCCAATGGGTGGTATTTTAGACAATTAATAAGATGTAATGGTTATTTATAACTCATAGTAATTCAACTGGACATATTCATTTGCAAAAGCCATATGAAACGTTTATTACTGCGCAGAATGAACAGAAATGAAAATTCACATGTTATTTTGAGATAAATACAGAGTTTGGGCTGCATTTCACTGCCATTTTTGTTTGGCCTGTCTATTTTTAATTTTTTTTAAAATCGTATCCCCCAATAACTGAAAATTAGACAGGGTTTACTGTATATCGACGAGTAAGGATCGCATTGGAAATTTTGATGCATGGTTGTGAAATCTAGATCAAGTTTCGTCTGATTATGTTTGAGCCATTCCGAATACATAATCAGGATTTTCTAATAAGGTTGAGATCACAATGAATGCGCTTTAAATTCTGAAATTGTCTGTTGTGAAACTATATAATTTACAAAAAATAATTCGTTTTACATTTTTTTAGTATTGAGAGGCTGGCAAAAATCAGTTAATAATTTTTGGAATATCCAAAGATAGGATGATCTTAGTCATCGCAGTTACCATTCTTGCTTGAAGAAATTATGACGAATTTAAGATTGTGCGTATAATACATTGTTATGTGCTGGAGTTTAGGAAAGCGTTAAACAAGATCGGCTCCGAGACAAAAGGCCATTGACAAATTATTTACTGTTTAGATTACTTCAAGTTTAGTTGACCAGACAAAAACGGTTCGAGGGTTTTGGCATCTAATACTGACCATATACATTGATTATACAACGATTTCGCAAGTTCCATTCAATCATCTTCAATATATACTTTGATGCAATTTTTATTTTTTGAAGACGGGTTCTTACGTTCGAATTCTTATGTAATTTTTTTCCTATTTGCAAACGTTTTCAGCTTATCAGAAAGGGTATGAAACTGACTTTATCAGAATAAGTTGGAATTGTGACATATCGTTGAAAAATTATATGAACGCCTTATAAATAGTTGGAATAAATGAGATGTTGAAGTATATACTGATCCCCTACATACTATCAGTCCATGCCTGATGATTGTTTAATGGATATTCTTTATCAAATATTAAACTAACTTCGTCATTTCCGTGTATCAACTTCTGAGTAGAATAATATCCAGCTTTTGTACGTTTACTGGTTTCAAAAATTTGAATTTCATACTATTATCGAAATTCATTTGAATTCATCGGTATGACTTGCATGGCTCCAATATACATGAAAATCTTGTATCTAGCATGAACCTCAAATATTTTCTGTACTTGACGCTAAAGACTATAAAAACCGATTCAAAATTTAGTAAATTTCTAAAACCACTTTATCTAACTCATAAACGCAATGGATCAGACAAACAAGGTTTAAATTATAACCTTGTTGATTAATCGCCTTTATACTCAATCATAAATTTTTGATCTAATTTGCCTCCCTTCGTTCATTATTTACGTGAAAATTGGGAATATAGCCTCGAAAGTAGTTAATACGCTTGTGCACACCAATCCAATTGAATATATTCTGTATTTGCAAAACTGCTGGTCTCTTCGAAATTGTTTGGTTCTTTGATATAATTATCTCATTATAAGATTTTTAGATTATTTGAAATAAAATGGACAAATCTGAGATATTCTTCATCAAACATTTATTATGCATAGTTATGGTTATTAATCCCATAGTATTGCATGTCATCTGCCGTTTTCCGTTACAGTTCTTTGCAACTCATAATTGTCGACCTTGCATGTTCATTTTCGACATTTCATTTGATTTTGCGTTTTTCAACATTCTAATTGGCGACATTGATTTTTAACAATAAAAGTACATGAATATCGCTATCCGAACAAAATCTGTAAACTTTTGGGAGATCTGATTTATATGTGACCCACTCAGCAAACTTGCGCGAACTTTTACACTGTTTTAACGATTTAACTAGTGAAATTACTGAATACAGATGAGTTTATCTAAGAAATGTGGACTTTTCCATCTAATGGGAGTTTAAAATTCTTTTATCAAAAAACTAAAACACTAATGTCATACCGCAATAATTTAACTATACTAAGAATATTAAAATTCCTAATGACTAAATCATAAGTCGGCGAATCGTCGCATATCCAGAAAGTACCACGCCATGTTAAATGTTGCGTTTTGTAAAATCTATGTGGCTATTTATTTTACCAGTGCTCCATTCGTATTTTGTGATTTTTTCCGCCATACTTACCTCAGCTGCTCTGTATCAACAAAAATTTTGCATACTTTAAAAGTGGTATAAAGAGACGAAAACAGAAAAAATTGCCACTCAGATTTTATAAGATGCAACATTTCACATGGCGGCGTACCTACGGCATGAGACGGTTCGTCAACCTAGAATTCAGTCGACAGGAATTTTAATATTCTAAATAAATTTGAATTACTGATCCCCCACATTATTCTATTTATTTTTTCATAGAAAATTTTAAGCCGGAATGGGATGGAAAAGTCAACATTTCTAAGATGAAATACATACATGTTAATAAATTTCACAATTTAGATGGTTGAAACAGTGTATATGCTGCTGCATGTGTGCTGAGAGTGTCGCATATATATCTGATACTATCAGAGTGTATAATTTTATTCGGATAAATATTTTTATGTACTTTTATTGTTAAAAATTGATGTAACCAATGAGACTGCAAAAAACCCAAAATCGAATGCGATGCCGACAATTTAAAATGCAAATTCGACAGTTAAGTTACAAGGGATTGTGATATCAGATATTTTTTTTCTACAACAAGAGATTGGACTGTTATTTGCCTTGTGGGCAGAGCTGTATTTCAGGTGTATAAATATTTATTTATGATGAGTGTAAACAAAAGAATTATAAAAAAAGTTATGACCTAAATTCGATTAAGGGTTTATGAAATTTAAAATGTAAGGCTGGAAGAATTTTTAAGAGAAATAAGTTATTAATTTATGTTTTTTTCAGTTTTGGTTGACAAATATTTTTGTACAATAAATGAACACATGTTTTACAATAGTCAATTTAATACTTTTAGAATGGTCATCCCAAACATATTTTAACTGTTTTTAGATACTCAAATTACATAAATTATTTCAGTATTTACTACTATGCAAAAAATCAAAGATAATTGTTTTTATTATTTTCATATGTTCATATTTGTAAACTCGTATTTGTGAAGGATATATATTTAATAGGATTTGATTGACACATCTAACTTTGCAGAATGTGGAAATTCGTGTCATTATTCGGTATCCTAATTTTGAGCCCATTGCAAACCCAAAATATAAAACAATGTGAAGGAAAAGAATGTATGTGATTATTGATTGATAGATGAAATTATCGACCATATCCTCAATACTTGTGACAATTTAAACATTTCATACTGTTCACAGGATTTTGAAATCAACTCATATGTTCACTACAACCAAATAATTGAGAATTCGACTAGACTCAGTATGTTTTATAATTACATAGAATTTAATTGCATCTTGGAAAACATCAATACATTTACAGATAAATATTTAAAATTTAAAGGTGATGCCGATAGTAGGTATATAAGAAACATTCAGAGATGAAAACCAGACTTACTGACCTTCAGAAAGAAATCGCAGAGAATTTATCTGGTACAAATACGTGCTTTTTGGATGAAAATATTGACGAAATAGGATTAAAGCGATATAAAACCTTGATACAAACTTCGAAACTTGGTTTTAAGTTGGATGAAATACTAACTGTCAAATGCAGTCTTAAAAATATGAATCATGATTATCATAAAGCCATTAAAGTTTATGCAGGTTCGACGATTTTAACCAAAGAATCCACCTCAAAATTGATCGAACAAATAACTCTTGAACATACAAAAACAAAATCTGATAACGCTATTTTTCGTAGCAATATCCAAATTTATCTCCAAAATGATCCAAAGTTAAAAATATGGAGCGAGAATTATTTTCTAATCGTCACTTCAGCATGCTATTTAGATCAAATTCATGATAAAACAAAAATCAATAATATAATACGTGTAACTTCAAAACTGAAACATAAAATCTCAGGAGATTACGATTTATCTTCGGGGAAGATATTTTCTTGGTTTGGTCTGGGGATATCTTTGTTGATTGTAATTGTTGTTGTTACAAAATCTCTAAAGTTCGAGAACTTTATTATGTGGCTGAAGGGCCTACCATTTTCAAGAACTTCCAAGCCAAACCATGGGTCTAATTATTGAAGATAAAGATCATAAAATTAAGCTGAATCGTTGATAAATATTAGAATTAGTTTCACTGATTTGATCTTAATTTTCGAGTTGATGAGGAAAAGGATCTTTTAATGATTTTAGGTTATTATTTGTAGTACTCGAATTATTGTTGAGCGAATCAAGTGAATGTATATTATCTTTTAATTAGAGACAAATAATTTTTTTTCAGACGTGTGAATTACATATTCCATTTGCAGTGGTTACGTACATTAAGTATGTTATCCTCAATTAGATGCACATAAAAAGACCTATGGTTCATGAATAATTAAATCCGGTATTGATGCAACTTTGGAAATTGTTATTCTCCATTAGGTTCTAAATGTTAAAATCTGGTTTTACATTAAAATACACAACAAATTGTAATTATTTACCATGCGAATAATATTTTAAAACTCTGTGTTAATCATTGATGAAATAATTAATATCGGTGTTAAATTTTTGTTTTAAACAAAAATTACCAATATTACGTAATTTGAAACACAAAATTTAAGAATACTACGATGTTTGACTCTTAATGAAGGAGGATAAACTCTAGAACTATAATAAATAATTAACCGTTCAAGATGTCAGACTTTCTGACGATGACATCCTAATGTTCCGACTACGCGTATATTTTAAAAAGTAATTTGACATTTGGAAAGATTGTGTCGTTTTAGATACTGATATATACGAAATTAGATAACACAAGTTGAATATGCGAAGTCGTTTTCTGAGATAGATTTTAGCCTAACAGCAAGATTCAATCTAAAATGTATCATTTAATTTGTATAGTAAAATTATAGAATGAACATTTGAATGTCATTATCGGAATGTAAGACATTTTGAACAGTATATGGTGTTCAAGTAAAAAAAAGTAAAAGACTATTGAAAAACAATATATTTATTTGTACGATCATAATATAATATTACCATTCTTCGGGAGTCTGGTTTTAACAAAGTGTGTTATTTTCCATCTCGTTATGTCATTTGATTCCAACGCAATGATTTATTCATAAGTCTCCCAAATTAAAAACTCTTTTGAAAAAAACTAATTTAAAAAATAGTTGTTGAAATAATGATTTACTGGCATGAATAGAAGTAAAAAAGAATGTTACATCGATTTAATGATAATTTTTATGTCTAAATGTCAAGCAAGTGGTGAAAATTCGAAAATTATAATTCTGTATAAGCACGAATTTTTAATTCATTCTCATTTAACTCTTAAAAATAAAAATTTAGCATCATGCCGATCATGAATACTTTATCAGAAATCTTTTGATTATTGGTTCGAAACTAATAAATACAGAAATATTCATAATGATCGTGTTGAAAAATGAATAATTCCCTAAAGATAATTCACTGGTATACCGCATAACATAACAAAATTGAGGGAATGGCGTTCATTTGTTAATATGCGTTACGCAAGGTAAATAAATACAAATTTTTTAGAAGTATTTATAATGAATAGAAATATTGCTAATTTACAATTGTTTTTTCATTTATTCAATTGAATTTGAATCAATAAAATTTACATGAGAAAATGTAGTATTCTGTATCGTTTTCTTTACAGCATTAGGCTTTATACACAAAAAATATAGTGTTTTTCGATCGACCTAATAAAACTTGCCTCAGGCTGAAAATTTATTACATGTGCGATGTTATAAACCTATTGTAATCAATTTTTGTTTCTTCAGTCAAATTCAACAATTTCAAAATGCAGTTTTCATACAAAACTTTTAAATGAAACAAATCGCCACAATTCAATAAATGTAAGCGTGAACAGATGGACAACGTACAGAAATAAAAACATGGAGTCAGAGTTGTAAACGTGACTAGAAATTTGAATATGGGACATTTTCCCGACAACAAGAGTTATATGGTTTCTAATGAAGACAAAATACAGATCGTCGGAAGGGACTAGAAATTTTTAATAGTTTTGTAGTATGAATGGAATCAGCCTAAATTAAACATTCTTTTAAGAGATGTCTATAAATGACTCTAGTTTTTCTAAGCGAACCTTGAATGATATGTTGCCAAAATGGAATGTCAAAAAAATGTATTATTCATCATCGATTACTTTATATTTTACATCTTTACTATCCTTTTCGTTAGAATTCACATTTTTATTCAGTATTTGGTAAAAATATTGTCTCAGCTCTTTGAAAACATATGGTCTTGATGAAATGCGAATGAACTGAAAATTTAGAATATTATGGATGAAAGACTTTAATCCTATACGTTGAAGAAAGTAAGATTTGTGGCTAATTTTATTAAGTCGATTGAAAGGATTATTAAATAGATCCAAAACACCTATTATAAATATGCTGGTCACAATTCAATCACGGTTTAGAAATTCGTATTCTTGGCATCTAGGCGACGGGTAAACTTTAGTAATCGACTTGATCCAGAGATATGTAAATAAGACTTAATCAAACAATTGTTGGTAAGTTCGATTTACTCCACGAGAAATCTTTAAAGCTTAGGGTATATTCTTTGTCCTATTAATCAGAGATATAGAAAACTTGGTGTTCGCACAACATGTATGAATATAATATCTCAATGACCCCAGATCAGCATAAATTTTTATCATAATCGTTTGGTATAAAGTTTATTGACTACGATGCGCTTATCTAAAAATCATAAAATTACTAATATCAAAATATAATAATCTTTACATTCAACAGCCTCAACAAGTTTGAGTTCAATATATTGACTTGTCTGAATAAGATCAAATAGATTACAGATCAATTGGAGTGACCGAAGAAGATACATGCCACAAGTAAATCAGACATTAATGATATTTGAGCTGTTTCAAAAGACAGTTGGATGAACATTTGTTAATAAAATAGCGGCATTCCTTTATCGCCTAAACTAATTTTTTCTAGTAAATTCAACTATTCCAGAACTGTACTGGAAGTTAGAAGAAGTGTAAAGTATCTCTATCATAGGTAGTTTCTTTTCGTAGTCAAAAAAACAATTATTTTGTGAGTGATAAAGGAGATTTAGTGATTTAGGGTCAAAATTGCGTTTTGATAGCTTTTACCTTTTGTCATAACATGAGCCTAATAAACATATTATTTGTGGAAAATATTGTCATAATTAAGAAATTATTGTGGCATAATAATTGATCCAGCCTTTCAAAGAAGCAACTTTTGTATTAAATACCTTGGGCATGTTAATTCGATAGCAAATTACATCTGTAAGCAACATTTAAAAAACCATTATGATAAGAAATTTGATTCCTTTTAATAGATGCTTGAATAACTACATTTAATTACATTTAAATTTGGTAAACCAACTGCGTGTATTACTTAAAATATCTAAAAATAAACGAATGCTTTAATCGTTCACGTTAAGTTTCAATACATCGTGTCATCAGATCTTGATGAAGTTTGATTGATGGAAGTTTGTTTAAGACAATAAAACCAGTTTGTACAAAAAATAACCCTGAAAAGAGTGGTTTCTCTATGAATTATCGTCTTACGAACGACTTCAGCCGAATATGAAAGAGCTTGTATAAAATATTTGTAAACAGTTAGGTGAAAGACTTGATCATCATGAGCATCATAATCTCTACTAAGAAAGGTAATGACAAATTGTCAATTATAAAACAACATTTATTTTTCAATGTATTGAAGGTGTGAACTGTGAAATAACTGAATAAATGATGATTCTTATAAATTACATGGGTGGACAACGGTTTAAAATTTTAGCAATGAATAATTTATGTCATTACAATTTTGTCGTAAACAGTCAAATCTAACCAGTGGTACAACGGATAGCGTTTCCATAATAAATGCAACACCCAGAGTTTGATCGTCTGTAAATACATTTTTATTGGTTTATAAATCCGAGTGTTTCCACGTATCCCTTTGGCGCTTTAGTGGGAATATATGCTTGGGTATGGAAATTCGATATAAATTCTTATCAGCTGTGTAAGCATGAGAGATCTCGAAGTTAACATCATCAAACATTCAGATCCTACTTAAATACGTTTAGGTTTAATTTTACAATGTTATAACACTGATGTGTTCTTTATGCGATAAATTTTAAAATAGATTCTGTCCTCGAATAACGAAGATATTTGAACTAATTAATATTCAAACAAAAATGTGAGAGTTTGGCCCTATATATGGTTTAGGATAAGATATTTACTGAGAATTTCTACTTCGCTAGTGGAGAGGACTGACATTGCACGATTCTGCAAAATGGAATTAATTGTCAATTTATGTAGCTATTAATTAAGAGAAAAACGTAATTTGAATATTGTTTTTTAATTTTTACATATTCTGTTAGAATTTACTGAAGTTGCGGTTCATGACAGGAACAAAAGGAATCATTCAATCTGTGTTTTTTAAATATATTTTGTTGAGTTTGTTCATGATGTCTCAAATTGATAACTAACTTTAATATTCATCTGAGTGAATATAATTTTAGCGTTAAATTTCGTAAAAGCTTACCAAAGTCTCATTTGAAGTCTGTTTAATTGTCAATGGTCTCACTTCTACCCTGTATTCTAACTTTTGTCACGTGTACTGTGTTGCCAAATAATTAAAGAAAGGAATACAAAGATTCGGCTATTTGTTTTGAGATGACGATACATGTTTCATTTCTAGAAAAGCTATCACGATAATGTACACGTTCAGGTTTTTTAAATTACATTCCAAATATTCATTTCACTAAAAAGAGAAGAGTGATGAAATGTGGGTGTATATTATATTATTTCATTTTCGGCGATTGTTTTACATTTAAACATAATTTTGCGATCTGAGATACGATCCTACTCGTATTATTAATAAGAATTTTAACCCTCTCATATAAAACTACGTTAGCACATGCTCCATATTAAATAATAATATTATAATCTCTTTTATATCATTCGCTGAACGTCGGCGTGTTGTTTCATTGATTCGACGTGCCATTTTATTTATGAAAATACATTAAAAAATGCAAGATCCTGAAGCTTAAGCGTTCTCCTAAAAGTTTTGGATAGGCATAAAGAAGCGTGCAATTCATAATGACCCAGTTATGATCCGTATTTTTAGAATATTAACATAGGGCCTAGGTGGGAGAAAATAAAATTTTAATTTTAGATACTTTGGGAACAGCATAACGAGTTAGATATTGTTAATATCAAATACGTAAATATATCTTGATGTTGAAATTATAATAAGATAATCTCATTTTCCGTGCTCTCGTGATGACAAGTCTAGCGAAAAACTATTCAATCAGAAAACGATACAATTCATTTTTCAGAATTATTCTTGATTCTAAGATGTTATTTGAATCATTTTTCAGTGAATTAAATTATAAATAGACATTTATTATTCATATATATTTAAATACACATACAGCATTTTATTTCATAAATATTGCGTCTATTTAAAGACTTTCAAAGATTAAATAAATTTATAGATAAAATTTTAATAGAAGCATACATTAAAGGGATATTTGATTCCATTAATTAAGGGCCAATTTGTTTCGGTTTTGAGCCATTGAAAGATAATCATTGTACGCGATTTAATATGCAAAACTATTTTTAATTCAAAATTTTTTAGAAAGTATAATATTTGATTAATTCATTGCCGAAAAAAATTAAAAAATGATTGTATGATTTGATAATTTTATGATTTCGAATACCACGAAGTCGATTTGGATGAAACACACAGCCCATTACGTTCAGAGAAATTTTATGTTTGTTAATGGTTACGATTTAGGAAGCTGATACCAAATTAAAAATCAACGTCTATTAATAAAACTTATCCAGAGTTTCATTGACCATATCGAAACATTTTTATATTGATTTTAGACCTGACAGATATCAGAAAAATATGCAATTGTAAATAATACTCATATCTTGTATATATTGTTGGATGAGCTTGACAATAATGTCTTAGATAAAGTAGGAGATTGGATGACATACCGTTTAAATTGCAGATCTTTTGATCTGTGATTGGTGAATTTTGAGTTCAAATTTACAAATTTTGTGAATGGGTTGTATCATAAAGCGATAGTATAAGTACAATGTTTTTTCTCAACTAAAACACTGGATTATAAAGAAGCCATTTACATTGGCTTGTTCAATTGATTAACAAAAATGACACTGAGACATTTATATCCGCTTCTAAAATATAAACAGCAAAAATGTCAACCAAAAATGTTAATCATCAACTGCTGGTTATTAATATTGTTGAAAATATAATAGGATTAGTAATATTGAGCTCAAATAAAGATGGTATTATCACAGTAGAGTTTTATACTGGTAAACCTGAAAATATTTACACAATCAATTATAATTTAAATGAATGAAAAATGAGAACAAATTTCATCAAATTATTTATTGGCCGATAGGGTAATTGCAAATAGATAGGTCTTACAATCGTTCAATTAATTTTAGTAAAAATGTAAGATAAATTAAGAAAACTAGGTATACTCTTTTTATAAGGAGAATCGCAATTTCTAGTATTCTAAAATCAAATTGTGTGTGCTAGCACGCAAAAAAATGTGCCTGATGTTCTGTTGTTTGAGAGCTCGAAATTTTATATTTTTTTCTCTTAAATTTGTGAAAAAGTAGACTTACACTATTTCCCGTTCACGAAGTACTACTTTCCACTTCTGACATTCAAATGTTCCGATTAGACTTTTATTATCCTATTTAAATGATAAATTTTTAGCCCCATTCCTGCAGTTTGGTTAAATCCAATCTCAATAAACAACTTGACATATTCTAATCGTTAATCCACTTTCATATTTTCAAGATCCTAAAAGATAAAAATATTATAACTTTTTATTTACTTTTTGAAAATAAAGCATAATCGGAACATTTGAATGTTGTATTCGGAAAGTCGGACTTCGTGAACGGGAAATGGTGTATCATAAAAACAAAATAATTTTCTACTGTGGAAAAAGATGTAAAAATATAAATATACGATATTATTAGATGCATTTTTAAATAGGTTTGTATGGCGTAGTTATTAATATTAAGCAAGAGGAGAAATAGTCAACTTTATGTTGGATAAATATGCCTCTTATATTACTGAATCTGTCGTCGGACGATACACGACAAATCAACAAACAATTTTTATGAATCGTTGGTTAACTGTGTATATGAAAGTGCAGGTATTTATGAATAATGAGTTGAATGGTTTTATCAATCGCTACTTCCCCGTTATTCTGGGCATGCTGCTAGAGCTTGTCAAAATTACCACCTGTGTATTACCTTAGGTCATATGCTCAAGACTACAATTTATCTTTTTATTTGTATATTTCAAGAAATTTTATGAATTGCATTGCTCTGATTATCGTGAAAATCAGAGGACTATTTCACAAGGCATTATTTTATGGGTCTAGGCATTTAAACAAAGTTTCATCTCACCTTTCATGTTAATAATCATTTTAAATAAGACAGCTGTTAAAATTAGTCTAAAGGTCTTTACGAATCAATAATTTTGTTCCTATCAGTCAAATTTCTTTGAATCTTGGATTTTTAGCACTAATTTAAAAACCATTACAATTCTTTAGTGATTATTTTGCCTTACGCAAATAGTCCTTACTATTTATATCAAAATATTTGATGAATCGTAAAATTATATCTTGACCTTCACCCAAATTTCGCACATATCAAAACGCCTACTCTTTAAATATGGATTTGCGGACGGTTGGGTTTGATTTTTTAATTCCATGTCATCTCATCAAATCTGTTACTAAAATTTAGAAATACCAAAAATAAATTTCGGCGACAATACATCAAAGTACGGTCTTGAGAACCTAATTATATGTTTAATACGCAGAGAACTCGAAATAATTGATGGCATAAATTAGTTGATTACACGCGCATGAATCTAAGATATCATGCCTTGATTCTGTTCAAAAAAACTAAATTTACAAGATGGGATTTATCAAACTGTAATCGTGAATTAGATGAATATTAGTCAATGTTTAACCATGTGATTATGACTGGAATCCGACATGTGATGTTATGTTTGTTAGAAAGCTAAAATTTTGGGGTGGTGTCTTGTGGAATATACGATGTAATAAGGATTCGTATACGATTAATCTAAGATGCGTTTATAACATGATATTTTCACACAATGATTATCTGAATGAATTAACCTTGATAGTCAAACCATGTAACTAGAAACATCGGCAAATTTTAATAATCTGAGCGTTTAAACACGTGATTAAACTTTTTAAAAGTTAAAAACGACGAATTATAAACTGAATAACGATATTAAAACAAAATGGTCAAAATAAGGTCATTTATTTTTTGAGATAGATGTGATATATCCTTAATATATAGTATAACATTTTATTGATCATTGGGTCTAGTGATGAAAAAATCCTTTTGTTTAATTGATTTTATTATTTTGTATCATATTCAACACTCGAATACACAGAAAACGAGAAGCCTTATGCTTTTTGCGATTGTTCATTCGGATATTCAAATACACCTACCGATCAATGACTACACATTATCAATAATTGAAGGATAATATTCGACACGAGTATGGTCAACCACTAGATTCCTTTCTGGTTCAATCATGGGAGTGATCCTACTATAATTTGTCTAAATATTCTTCAAAAGCGTATATTTCATGGTTAGGAATGTAGACTTTAAGTTTGACAGGCTCCCAAGTAGCTCATCCGGATGGTCTTCTTTAGTTATATTATTCACGGATCTCCTATTTAGCAGTTCGATTTCCTGTTTTATACTGTGCCTTGTAATCTATTTCGAACGTCGGGGGCGTGTTTGCAATCACTTTCGAAAAAAGGCAGTGGAACAGTTTTCGTCAACTTATTGAATTCGATGTTATTTTTCTTTTACTCATCAGCGTGAGAAAAAGAAACAGCTTCGATTTCGAAATAGATTGCAAGGCACTGTAAGTATTAAAATGTTCATTTTATGCCATAACCATATGCGCGGCCGGTTAGGATATTAAGCTTATAAAATAGCATAAAGATTTAATGTTTAATTCAAGCTGTGTGCAACGTTCAAATCCAGTTCAGCCAGAGTCGAACCGACCACCCATCATGCACACTTTGCGCTCATCCAATAGACGGCTCAGCACTTTTCCGTTATCCAGGATATACGATATATCCTTAAATTGAGTCACTGAGTATAAATAATTTATTTCATAAATTAATAGAGACGAACAGTATCAGAAAGAGAATTTGGTGGGCTAAGATTCTTGAGAATCATCGACGACTTTCAATACATTAAACAAACAATATTCGTCATTTCTAAATCCCTACAACTACTCTTCTAGAATTGGAAATATAATATTGAGCATGATTATCTTCGATACAGGTACTTTTATCAACGATTTCAATTATGTCGAATCAAGTTTCTCAAATAAGCTTTAGTTTGGATTTTAAAATGTACCTGATTTTTATCAATAGATTTCGAGAAATAATGATCTAAAAATAAAATTTTTATTTGCCAAATAAGCTATGACGTCATTACACGATAGTAACTTTGACAACTGGATATATTGGGAATCAACAAAAAATATAACAATCCTCGATATGTAATTCTTATTGCAATAAACAAGAAAATGATTATCAGACAGACTTGTAGATAAAATTTATATATTTTATCAGCATAAAAAAAGTATTATATTTCTAAGGTTCATCGTTTTCGTAATATGAAATCGCATTAGATACCTGCCCGTACATGAACTTTAGCGTGATTGTTTCAAAAGTAACATTTTGGGTTGAATATTTGATCAAGTATCCAGCCTTTTATATTTAAGAATATTACCATATCAAGGTGAGATAAATCTTCAACGGTCCGTCTGTGAGCCAATAACGGAAGGCTGAATTTATTTTCTATGAGCATTCCAGATAAACAATATCAATACTTTGGTGTAGTGTTGATTTTTGGAAAGGTTTTAATTCTATATTGTTAAATTTGATATTATTTGGTGATTCTGCGTATCCATAAACGGTACTCTGTATCACAACTTTTGAAACTTCGACATGCCCTGTAAAAACATCGATGATAGATAATGTGATGATAACATTCAAAATTAAGTTTTAAAACCTCACCTTCCATTTATTGTCATAAAAAAGATAGCAAGGTTTAAGTTTTATCGGATGTTGTCGATTTTTGGGTTTCCATCGCCATCCACTAACATTCATTTGATAGATCAATGAATCGAGACCTTCTCCTATTCTATTATAAACTCGTATGTTGATCATCACCATAGGAGATAAATTGGACCAAATACTTGACGAATTGTAAGCCAAAATCAATCTCCTTTTAAGATACTTGTTCAGTTTCAAACTTACAACTGCAAAAATATATTTAGATTCGTTCCCATTGTCGTTTAAAACCAAATCAGTCATGCTCCAATTCTCGATCGATTTCGGCAGAACCTGCATAAAGGTAATACTACCTCAGATTGCCTGTATAATGACTCAATATATAATATCGCGAAATAGAAAAAATCAGTCAAACAAATGTAACAATAGTGAGTATTATGGTTGAGACAAAAATGAAATCTTGTGAAATGAGGGGCATTCATGTGAACACTCAAATAAACATGAAAATACTGAACATAAAATAAGACAAACTATTGTAACATTTTGATTGTTGGCATACGATACACGAAGTTTATCACTGCAATTACTTTCAGTTTGGAGGAGATGATAAATAACGCTTTCCGTCCACAAATTAGATGCATTCGATTTATCAACGAATATGATGTTGATTTTCATGAACAAGTAGGGAGGTCGAGCAAAAATCATTGGTCTAAAGGTAAATTTGATATTTTTCGTTGTTTTATAGTTCATCTCGCATTATTTATATAGTTACAATCCGGTAGCAGCCTGTCCATCCATGAATATGTGATGATATTTCAAACAACTGCAGAGTTATTGTCACTGTGTATATGAAAATCGTCGCTCTCCTCATTAATCGTTGAAATAATTGAAAAATGACGTCATTAAAATAATAACACAAATTAATCATAAATAATTACTCATTATAATTTATATTTTCTAATAAGTGCCGTTTAATATTTTGAAAGAGAAAAGGTTTATTATTTAACATATATTCTAATAAATATCATGATTTGGCCGTGTCATTTTTATGAAATTTTTCAACATAATCGGAGTCTCAAAATTACAGTTTTACGACTAAATTGTGGTTATTCCAGACCAATTTGGTAGTCTGTTTCTTTTGCGATAGTTTTTTGTCCAAATTAGTGTTTTTCCAGTTCACTTTTGTAGTTAACCCTCGATTTGAACTGTAAAAGGCTGCTAAGCAAACAGCTGCCTCAAATTGGATTGGACAACCGCAAAATCTGACCTAAACACCTTGACAATGTTTTGTTGATTCTCATGGCAATCTGCGATCTAATTTTGATATTTATCAGTTATTCTGACTAATTGTATAATATTGTGTCTTTAATTCACTTTCTATCACTTTAACATTTATTAGAAATTAAATATTAACACGTCATTTATAACTGAATTACTCGATTATTTTGTATAATTATCATAATTTATCTCACTGCTGTTTTATTCTATTACAAATTTCACATCCAATAAACAGTAGTTTTCAATATCATGCTAATCCCCCACCCCCCCCCCCCCACTCCCAAAATTCGATTTTGTCACATATAGTGACTTAATATCAAAACGTCCAATTATGTTTGCGATTTTTACAATGAGGCAAAATCCCTTTTTAGGCCGCGCACTACTGCCTGCGTGAAATAAAGTTCATTAAGTAGAATACACTCGTTTGAATGAGCTAGGATTCAATGAGAATGATTCATATTTTTGGTATGGAACAAAGAGTGAAAATGCTACCTAAGACTTCTTTTGGATTAGTGTAAATACAGGAATCAAATTATAATTGCGCATGTTTTATAATTAATTACATTCCATATTATGAGTTATTGAGAAAATGAAATGATTAATGAAAAAACGAAGTGATGGAGATGATTAAATAATGTATTTCTCTCAAGAATCGTTGCGGTTTTTCAAGTTTTATACTTTTTAAATAAATAATTTTGTATTTAATGATCATGGCCGTATTTACCAAATAATATGAGATTTTATGCCAGCTGAATATGGAGAAATAAAATCATCCAAGTTTTAGCAGTTTGAGAATGGTAAAAATATTCATATAAACTAACATATATCCAGTTATAATTTTTGTTTTCCAATCGTCTTTACTTTTATACCAAAATTCGTTTCAATCATACACCCTAATTATCTCAATCTTTCATGTTATTTGGATATCAAAGTGGCCGCAAATTTAAATTAGGTAATTCTATTTTGATTGATTCGTTAATTTGAATAAAAATGCAGATAAATTGACATCTTTAACACAATATCACATTTAGAATCAGTGGTTAGTTTCGTAGAAGTATTTCTCAATTTTTACTTGAGATTTGTGAAAATTCGTCTCGATTTTAGCTAACATTAACAGAATCAATGATATATTAGCTCCTTGAAATAATGTCATATATACATGAGTGATTGAGAATCTCAAAAAATTAATCGGCCAATTTTGGTGTAAAAGTTGTAAACGCTACCAGGTATGTTTAGTGAATATTTTTTTAGAAATTACCGCATATTTTCATGTAAAAACATTTAAAACTTTATTTTAATAACTTAGATGAGTAAATTTATTATAACATCAAAACTATGAATTTTATTATCATGTATTTTCAAGGATTTAACAACCAACCATATCCATGGATTATACGAATCCAATTAAACTACCTCTTATAAGCTAATCATTGAATTTCTGAAAAATATTGGAGTTTAATCAACATTGATCCCACCATCTAGCACATCGGTTCTCACCCTTTTTTATGCCACGACCACTTGGATCCCTCTATTTCCTTTTCAAAAGCGCTGCGACCCTCCATTTAAAAAAAATTTATGCCAGCCATAATTAACTGTAAGTTTTTAAATTTATAAATCGTAATAATAGTGTATATTATTGATACACAGGATATAATTTAAAATTTCAGAAACAGAACATCACATTTTTTATATGTTTATTATCGAACCAGTATGCAATTATTTTTGTTAAAAATATATTTCTGTTTACAATTTAAAAAATAAAGTTTAATATTTATCAATTGCATGATTTAATTTTAAATGTAGCCTAATCACAATATTAATGCGGTATATTTATGCAAAATTTTAAATCCTTAGTTGAGCCTGAACAATAATGTAAACCACATTAATAAAATATTGCTTTTACAATATGTTTTACCAAGTCAAATTGACTGCAAAGCTTGATCTTGTTGTTTTTTCACAAGATTCAGGAATTCTTGCTACTGTTTGGGCAATATCACAACCAACGTCATCTTCTGCGTCAAGTCTAATACTATATTTAGACTTGATAAACAAAAGGCTAAAAAACACCGCTTCGCAAAGGTATGTGGGTTCAAATGGTTGAAGAAGCCTTACAAACGGCTCAGATATAACCGAATTATATTTCCAAATCTTTATCCAGAATTTTGAAATTGA